>BMAU01000666.1:0-236128 GCA_019973935.1 Trichonephila clavipes | reverse complement strand
GCGTGGTACATAGTACACTAGGAGGCTTGACACATAGCACACGATAGACTAGAAAGAAGGCACTGATGTAAACTGTTTTGGCCTTTGAGCGGGAAGGAGAGAAGAAGAAGAAGAGAGTCTCGAACGAAAAATGGAGAAAGCTGCCTGTAGTTCCCGATGTGACTTTTAATTGTAAATCAAAATATTAATATAGTGATGCGTTTTGAAAGAAATAATAAAAACGGTAAATCCGGTTAATTAGAGCTGATTAATTCAACTACAAGACGATCTTGCAGACTGGTGGCAGCACAATGGCATGAAACTAAAACAGTGTCTTTAACAACAAAAGAAAAAGTTGAGGTAAGTACTTTTTCTATCTGAAAGTACCTCTGTCCGTATTTTAAATTTGATTTCAATTTTTGTATTAAAATATGGGTACAAATTAAATACAGCAATCTCTCTTAATTCACTTTTTGTATTAAATGCTGGATTTTGATTACTTTAAAGGCTTTTACTTATCCCTGCTATTCTCGTTTAATTTATGATTTTGTTTTAAATAAAAACAAAAATTTATCCTATATAAAGGAAGAAAATTTATTTTGTCTAAGGTTGAATTGAGTACATAAAATTGTTCTATTTTTTAGTTTTAATTAGTGTATTCTGATTTAAAACTGTGTTTTCTATGTATGAGATATAAATTAAAAGATTCTCTCAACAGTGTTTAACCCTCCAAGCGGTTAGCACGGAAAATTCCTTCATTGTAAAGCATTAAATGCACTGCACGGGTTTTTTTGCCTTCAAGTAACATTTTCAAAAGTGGATTAGCCGTACTTTTCTGAAATCCTTTCCCCCTTTTAAAGGCTTAACATCTTGAAAGATAATTAGAAACGGTGGAAGCAACACAGCAGGACACTGATAGGAAGTTTTATGGCTCGCAGGGAACCCCACCCCGTGTATTGATCCTGGAGCAATCGTAAAAAATCGGGGAGAAATTCTTTACATCCCAGGAAATGCTTGTTTGTTAGCTGGAATTTTAAAAGTTTTGAAAAGTCCCAACGCATAAGTAAAATATGTTACAATTCCCTTTTGGTTTCATATTAATTTGAAACTGTAACAAGTAGGGGCGTGTCAGTGCAATCTGCTATTTTATATAGTTAGACAAATTATCTTTTTTAAAGTATATTCTTTCGCTTCATTTTTCTTATCTTAATCAATGCTTTCAGTTTTTGAAACATGATTATTTCATTATAAGATGCCGAAAAAATTAATAAAACACCAAACACTTTAAAATTTGAAATCTTTTCAACTTTCCAACCACTAAAAATGAATAAATTTAAACTTCATCTCAAATAATTTGAAACATTTTCTTACACTTTGATAAAAATAATAACGAAAAAAAAACTAATTAAGATCTATTAGTTTTTCTTTTTAGATTTCAAAGCCCAAGTATTCAGGGAAGTTTACGTACAGTGCCTTGTTATATATTGTTAAAATACACCGAATTATATTTGAATTTTAAGTGCTTGAACTTCAGTTTAAATCAAAGACAACATGAATGAAGATTTTCACACATTTTTTTTATAACTGGAATGTTTGAATAAATGGTAATCAAAAATATACGGAAACATTTACAGTAGACATTTATGCATATAAATAAACATAAAAATCAATTTTAAATTCGAGCTATTCAAAAACATTCGAATTATTCTTCAAAAATATCTATTTATGCAAAATACCTCAACATTTATCTTTTTTTAAAGGCTAACTGAATCAGTAATTAAAATCTGGATATTTTTTGAAATCACGACCGTAAAAAGATAGAAATTTTATGTTAGAAATTCCATTTGAAATTTCGAAAAAAAAATGTATCGCGCAGTTAAAAATTATTTACCATAAGTTCTAGCAATTGTTTGAGTATAATATAAATGTCAAATTTTATTGTATAGCTTCATTGGTATTTTTTAATATATTTCGAAGATTTCATACAATTCAGTTGAAAACTGCATGCTAAGAGCAAAAAATATACTAAAAAAATCGACGAATATACAATAAAGTTTTACATAGAAGCAAAAGCGTAGGAATGAAAAATTTTTAGTATATCTGAAGTAGTTTTCGAAATATTTATTTTAAAGTTCAGAAAATTTGTGTGCGTTATGTTACACTTAATATTAATTAAATGGTTAAAATAATATGTTAATAGTCATGTAATCGTTTGATGACACATTCATATACTAATAAAAATTATAATGGTCATTGATGCGAATATCAAGAATTTTATGTAATTTTAAATTCAGACTTTAAGATATTGATGTAGAAAATATAAAACGACCATCTAAAATACATGAAAATGCAGTTTGCTATAAATGATCTTGACAAACAAAATCCGGCATTTTCACTTACTATGGCAGATCCGGCTTAGTCAGGGGCGATCTGGAAAAACAGAGAGGGAACCGCGGTTTTGATGGATGCCGCTCTAGCTTTTAAATCTCTCAGGAAATAAAATATATAAAATACAAATGCAAAAACTAAGTCTTGTAATTTTCCATACATTTTTATAACAACGACTTGTGGAATTGGCTACCAATATTTTTTGTGTTTGACACTATCTAAGGTAACCAACCACACTTTAGATAGATTTGCACTACTTTTTCGTAACCGTTTTCCTTTAAAAATTAATTCGTGCATCCGAAATACACTTTTTGCACTTTTAAAATTTATGCAAATTATAACAGTTAATTTTAATGTATGCAACTTGTGAAATTTTCATAATTAACCATTTCCGTTTAATACAGTTTACATGAAAAATAAATTTGGACTCCCTCATTCATTAGGGAATTATATAAGATTCTAACATAAAGTTTTATTTTTTACCGAGAAGGGTCGAGTGGTAGTGTATCGTGCTTCCACACCACAGGTCTTGGGATCTCTTAACGGGCTAACAACGTCGACTCTGCCTTTCATCCCCGCTGCATTGGGTCGATAAATAAATACCAAGCTTGCTTGAGGTCTTAAACAAAGATGTTCTCTCTTCAGACAGACCACCAAATCGGGACATCTGTTCATCACCTCAGCGCCCATGGTCACGTATATTGGGTTGGACATAGTAGTTCCTGGCCCTCATGGATTGTTGTGCCACTGAGTTTGAGTTTTAAGTTTGAGGATTGCCTCCCTTTGGGGATACCCCTTAGATAAACATGTATTTCCACTCATTTGCAAAAAAACATTTTTCTTTCAATTACGTTTATTTCAGAAGGAAGTTTGATTTTTCAAATGTATTTGCTTAATAACATGTATATTTGTGTATTATATTAAAATTTTGATCAATCCAAAATTACATATTTTTTGCTTCTCTAAAAGCTTTTAGGATTTTACAACTGATCTTACAATCCATATACATTTTATAGTAGTATATTTAAAAATGATAAAGACATTTTTACGACTGTGTGAGCTTTTATACCTCGTTTATAAATATAAAAAATTGCATTCAGCTACAGATTTTAAAATGTACTGAAATAAGTGGAGGAATAGGATATTTACATATTATGAATATTTTTGACTGCAGTAAGATATATTTATATTTCAGTTTGTTTAAAATTTGAATAGAAGTTGTAAACCATTTTGCGAATAGTTTGATATTGAATATAAACCCATAGGCTGTTTAATATTGTAAAGTGTTTTATTTTGATACTAGCACACATTAAATAAGGCTCATTTGCAGTTATATGATCAGCTTTAGTGATATTTAAATTTTAAAAAATAGTCTACACGTACGAAAACTTTCTTTCAAAACCACACACCACATCTCATACTATGTCTTCCATACAGCAGGAAATAGTTGTGTATACTCAAAAAATTTAATACAGGATACATTTCAAAATGTTAAAATTGTTTTTAAAATTTGGTATGGATACATTGTGGAACTGTCGGTTAACTTCACTGAACAAAATTGTTTTAAGTGTACTGTTTTGAAAGACAAAACTATAATTAGGGAGAACTTTTCTCACAATAGAATTTGTAATGACTGAATTGTGTGAAAATGTAGTTATCGATGTGTGGCATTTTTTCTTGTAATAAAAGAAACAGAAAGATAAGAAATTTAACTTGAGTAGAAAATGGTTAGAAGTACTGTCATGCGCATTTGTGAAGAAGTATATCCCCCATTTAAATTAAAAATTATTGACTGAATGTTTGTTATGTCCGTCACAAATGCCGATGTAGAAAAGAAATTTTTATTTAATACAAGAAGTTCGAAAAGGAGAACACTAGGAATGAAAATTTAGATTTTTTCCGAAAAATATTCAGTTAACATAAAAATATCATTTATATGATTTTAATTAAAATAAATTAAAAGTATTGAAATCTTTTTTATGTTATTTTAAATTAAAAATATAATTGAATAGAGAAAGATCGGTTTTATTTCTTAAATATAATCATCGTATGTATATCACCGTATGCACCATTTATTGACTTATTGTTTAAAAAAAGAGATAGGGCCTTCGCTCTTTTTACCTCATTACTTTTTTAAAAAACAGGAAAGTGAGCGCGTTTTCTTACTCTCATATTCAAAAATGAATAGAGGATGCTTTTTTCTGGTTCAAATCTTAATACCAATATATATATTTAATTTTTAAAAAATGACAGAAAAATAAATTTTGTTTGAAGAAAATATAATTATTTTTCAACTTCTAACACACTATTTATTTCCTTTTTTCCACCCTTCATTTTGTTTTAATTTTACTGTGAGTAAACATATAGGGGAAACGACCCAGTTGCACTACGACTTTCAAACAAGAATACACAATGCAACTTGACAGCTAGCTGTAAACGATTGATCTCTTGGTTCTTACTTTACAAAGGGACCGAACTGAGTCATAAAATTGTCCCCGTTTGACCTCCCAAGTTTTAAAAAGGGAAAAGGAAAGAAGTCTGTGGCATTTTTGAAGTGAATGGCAAAATAAAAATAAACGCTTTCGCAATAACCTTTCAGGAGGAAGCTAACCACTCAGAGGTTTAATGCTTTCATACTTCATATATCGATTGGAAACAACGGTAATTTTATTAAAATCAAAAAAAAGTAATGCGTTGGAATTAAAAAATTATTAAAGTGAAGCAATAAATAGAAAACGATTATAATGCTAAGAGTAAAACATAAAACATTCATCATTTTTTAATAATAAATAGTTTCTAAGAATGTAAAATAATAAAATAGATTACAGATTTTCATGAAGCTTTCAATTGTTACATATAGTTTGCTTAAAAATGTCTCTAAAATGTATTTTGATAAAAAAAATAATAGACGATATACTTTTTAATTAACAAAGAATTCATTTTGTAATGAAACAATAGAAATAATCCGTTTAAAAAAACATATATACATTTATTAAAATCAAATTTCTATAAGTAATAAGTAAACAAAAACATTTACAGATAGCTAATGAAACGATTGCTTTGGTCTGAACGTTTGAATGGTTGCTTAAACATATATAAATATATACAAATTAGGAAAAAAACAGTATGGGGAAAGCCATAGATATATATATTTATATACATGTAAATATTTCTGAAAAAAAGAACATTTAAAAAACCGATCTGATAAAAGCATTTTGATATTTTATTTTAATTTTAACCTTCAAAAAGATATAACAAAAAAGTGAATGCTTAAATATTTCTCGCAAAATATAAAATTATATTTAAAGGTGAAGAACATTATTGCGAAAAATACAATTTTTTAAAAAGAAACCGTAATTTTTTTTAGGTAATTTTTTATAAAAATGGCAATCTTTTATTATAGAACAGATTATCGTTAATATCGTTCTACAGACGGAAAAAAAGTTTCGTGAGATTATTTGCAATTTCGTCAAATCTGGTTATTTTCAATGTTTATATTCACCTTCTTTTCTAGTGTAACCTTTCATCAAACGTCGAGGGCTGAGGTGAAAAAAGGTTTTTGCTCCAAACAGGTTTTCGCCGCCAAACTCAAACCTATTGTAAAACTGATTTTTTTTCAAGTTTTAATTTGTTTTCGAGCTTCATTTTTAAGTTAATGCTTTCAAACTTCATATATAGATTGAAAAAAAACGGTCATTTTTAAACAAAAAAATTTTAAAAAATTGAAATTTTTTTTAAACCGTAATTTTTAAGATATTTTATCAATCTCTGTACAGATTACGTATAATATTATTCTACACGCGAAAAAAAAGTTTCGTGAGATTATTTCTATAACTAAAAAGTTATTAAGTATTTACATAAAATTTCGAGTATTTTTTGAAAAATCGTAAA
Organism: Trichonephila clavipes; assembly: GCA_019973935.1. Classification (NCBI taxonomy): domain Eukaryota; kingdom Metazoa; phylum Arthropoda; class Arachnida; order Araneae; family Nephilidae; genus Trichonephila; species Trichonephila clavipes. Next base: position 229,870 of record BMAU01000666.1, on the reverse strand, counting down.
AAAAAAGTTTTTGACATTAAATTTTTTAAATGACTGATTCTAAAAAAGAAAAGCATGAACTTTTTTAGTGTAATTTTTTTTTTCATTAACGCGAAAGAAAGTGCAATGGGAACAACGTATAATTCGTATGCAAGAAAAAGGATCCGATTTCAACATTTTAAAAAAATCGTAAAAAATACAAAATATAATTATTTTGTAAAATAAATTATAGCATATCGTGACGAAACAAATGATCTTTACGAATCTGTAATTAATTTTTTATGTGAGTTTCATGAAAAAAAATTAGATCGTGTTTTAAAAACCTCTGAAAAGTAAAAAAGGTTCCTAATTTTCCCCTGGTGGTGAGAAATGGCATTAATTATGCGTTTTAAGGTTTTTAATTAATAAATTTTTAACTAATTGGAATATCGAAATATAAATGTTCAAAACGGATTATTCGAATCATTCCCGAAATTTTGGTACCTTCGGCGAGTTTCTGCGTTGTGTGGTTCGTGAGAAAATTGGGCTACATTCCCTCATATATACGTCCATAGATACGTTTGCTTACATTCGGATTTTAATAGTGTAGTTAGCTAAAATGAGGTTATGAAGTCGAAGCTTTTATTTTTGAAGTCATAATATCGCAGAGGATATATTAAAATTATATCAGTGTGTGACAAATCTGTATGGAACCTTTCAACTAATATTCTTAGGCGTCTTTTTGGGGATTATAAATTCGCGTATATTTCCAATCAACTCCAAAAGGTGAACGGGATATGCAAAGTAGATAGGGTATTTAAGTCGAGCGTTGTAAGCTAGCAGGTATGAAGGCTATTGAGCCAGCAGCAATAACCTTAAATTTAGAAGATTCTAAGAGATTACGTTAGTGAAGACTTATTGCTGCTATTCTATGGAAGAATAAGAAAGCTGATATAGCCAGCGTAAATATAATTTAAGTACGCTTAAAATAAGCGTTAGTTTAGGAAAATTAGTTAAAGTTAATGAAAGCTAATAATTCAAGTATGTGTATTCCTCGGGCCTCCTATTTCGGTAGACCTTACTTGATCTTGAGCATAATTATTAATTAATATCATAATTCGTAATTTAATTTAATATAAAAGGTAAATCCCTTTTATTTGACGTAACATAGAAATATTATATGTTATTAGAGTTTTTTTGAGACTGGATATAATAAATATAAGTTATTATTATATAAAATGGCTCTTAGGGATTCTTTGCCTCAAACTAATCTTGGTGTCCAGGGTGAGACCCAGGGTGGTCTTCACAGTGGCGTCCAACGTGGGGCCATATAGAGTGTTTGAAGTTTGGAATAACAATTTGATCATTTGGAAGGGAAAAGGGTCACAGTTAATATCGACCGTGTGCGAGTGTGCCATCCAAAACAGTCCGACACAATTAGTTTGGATAGTCATGTTGAGACACTATATTAAGGACAAAGGTCTAGTAATGGGTCGAGTAGATCGCACCCAGGAACATCGAAAAGACTAGGAAAACCTCGAGTGAGGAGAGTAAGGTTCGTAAATCAAATAAGGGAAATGCCGGATGGGAGGATCCGAGATTGAAGCGTAAAGTAGGATCAAATGGGTCAGTAGACAGGACGGATAAAAAGTGGTCCAAAATGTGCAGGAAAAGATCTCTGCAGCGGTCCGAACATGGGGACCAGAAAAGACCAACCCCTGAACCAACACAGAGGATAAATAGAACGATTCCATCCTCGGTATCATCTCAAAAATATAATTATAGGAGACATAATAATCCTTCCCAGGGTTCAAAGTCCATTAAAAGTCCCTCACATCAAATAGATACCAGGCAGGACAAGTCCCCTACAGAAGGGAGCAGGCAAGGAGCGAACGTCCAATACGACATGGCCCGGGAGACCAGGACAACTCCGAGCGGAGGAAACAGGACAGCTGAGAGGAGACCAGTCCGGTCTAGACAGGCGACAGCAGTGAGACCTTGCCCTTACTACCTACGGAGCCGAGTAAAACAGCCCGAAGGAATACCAGAGGAGCAAAGGAGCGATAGATTCGACGATATCCCGCAGAACAACCTCAGGAGAAGGAGCCTCAGTGTGGAAGCCTTAGAGGGAGATCCGGTGGATAGGAGCGAATAGAGAACAAAGAAAAAATCAGGTTGTATCGTTTCTTTTTTTCTCCTTTCGAACAAGTGGTCGGAATAATTATTGCAATGAAGCAAGTCACGGGTGGATTTTTAAAATTTAAGAAGCCAAGCAAAAGTGGACACTACAATGAGTGTGTTTTTCTTGATGAGAAAAATCAGCTTTTGTCTTAATTTTTTTGTATAAATATGGAGAAAACATTTGTAAGAATGCATTTGTTTACTTCTATGTATGACTTCGCTAAGATGCGACAATTCCTTTGGTTATTTGTTTTAATGGTTTATTGAAAAATGTTTTGAAATTGTATGTGTATATTCTTCTCTTTTCTGGTGGCTTGAACGCGGCGTAGTTAGGTAGGACTAACATTTAACAGTAACAAGCGCAGCATGCATGGAATGGGAATGTTAAGAAGCCAGATGCTTTAATTAATGTTTAAGAAAATGTTATGTAGAATGTAAATGAATTTGTACATACAGTAGATGTTTGTTTTTTCAAACCACTTAAGAGAACAGGGACATCGTACACTTTGAAAAAATCGATTTTTCAATTTTAGTTCTAAAAAATAGTGCTTATTTTTCTGAATCTAAAAATGTATAATACGTATATATTTGTTGATAAAATAGCCCTAAAATATGGAAAATAAAAATTTAAACAAATGACACGCCCTTTTTGAAACACCTTTTTGAACTATGAATATGTAGTTGAATTCAAAGAACAATTTTGTAAGAAATACATGAAAATATGTATTACAAGATCTCGAAAATTATATTTTCATGTTAAATAAAACAAAGGGGAAAAAACATATGAATTTAAAATTAATTTTGTAACTCTAGAAAATGATTAAGGATTTTTATTAGTCATATAAAAATAGGCAAGCGAATACTAATCAAGTGCATAATATGTGAAAATATTGTTATTTTTTAGTTTTTTCCCTTTTTCTCAAAAGCATATTTTTTTGCATTTCGGTACATTTTTAAAAAAAACTATTGCACTATATGATTCCAGATTTTTTTATACTCCTATACAAGATGCCTATGCATATAGTGAACCTATTTTTTCTATTGATGCGACGCTGATGATAGCTTATTTAATTTCTCTGTCCTAAACCCAGATTCTTAATTTATCATCGCATCACGACTTAAGTTAAAATTAGTTAAGTTCTATTGACAAATTAACATTACGCTAAATTAACAGTCCGATCGTATAGTGGTAACAATTATATTTTTTGATTAACGTATTGGTAAAAAGAACGTTAAAATTTTACAAGGGTATTACTTATCTGAAATGAGAGGAGAGAAACGACGGAGGGGTGACCTCGGGCCGAGTTCGCTTCCCGACTGGAGGTTTTTTCTGGCAGATGTAAGAAGGTAAAAAGCCCCGAGAATTCACGCGCCAACCCTTTTAAAGGCCGACCGCACCACTCGGAAAAACATCCGCTTCAAAATTCTGGCGGTAAATTTTACCATTCCGATTGGCCAACAAGCTGTACAAGGATACAGCTTTGCCCGCCATAGAGCCCGTTGACCTGAGGCACCCCCAAATTCCTTAGAAATCCGTTTCCTGTAAACAGGGAAAATATAAAAACTGCAATTGTATCTTGGGGACCGGCGGCCTCCCATCACTCCTCCCCTCTTTCAGATTAACAAAACTAGAAATAAAGAAACACAAAAAAAAAATCATTCATGAAAATGTAAATATTATATAAATGCAATAGCGACGGTAGTTAACACAGTCCTGTCGTCCCTCGTTAAACTCCTGGTCAAGAACGAATGTCCACTTCTTGAAGAATGATAACTGAAACATCCAATATTAATGAAGACTCCTGAGGCTGGGTGAAGCATATCGTAACACGTAATTGCAACCATGACAACAGTTCAACAGTCCCGTCGTTCGTCATCAAACTCCTGGGCAAGAACGTCTGTCCACTGAAGCATAACGTCACAGTCCTCAGCATTATAGAGACGTAGTTGTTCTATGCAGTAAATCTCTCGTGAAATGAAGAACCGGTGGGTCTGAATCCCGCGGGGGCTCCTCCAGTGGTGCAAAGGCCAGGTGAACATTGAGTCACAGTCTCAACATTTTGTAGGATACTATCTCGTGGAACAATCAAGACCCAATGCACAGTAAGTCCCGATGGCATAATGTCCTGAAACAGAAAAAAAAACACGAACACTCTCGTAGGAGAGCCAGCATCAGTAGAATATGTAAAATAGAGAGAACAAATTTTCCCACTCTGCCACAGGGCTTTCGGATACCCGAGGTCCCCATTTCGTCCTCCCATCACTCAACATAAAAAAAAAATTCAAGAAGCATTGTCTAAAAAAAAATTTTTTTTTAAACAAAAAAAAATTTGCGCACACAAAAAAAACAACCAACAAGACAATTGCATGTTAATCCTAATTCCTTAAACGTTGCGAAAGGAAAGAGAAAATGAAAAAAAATTTAACTACTAACAACTACAATTAAATTCATGTTCCGAACAAATAATTATCGAATGAGATATGGGTCACCAAACAATTCACAAGGACAACATATATAAAATAACAAATAGAAATAATCGAATAATCGCAAAGAAACATGTGCCACTAAATAATAAAAAAAATAAGACGAGTAACGCATAGTAAAATCAAAAATTGCATATATAACAGCTTCGCTACTCACAATAACCACACATATGCGCATCGAACAAAATACTTTGTGATAAGAAATAAGTACTAGTGAAAACATATATAATCAATACAAACATGGCACCCAGAAACATACACCTCATAATCGTTTAACATCGAAATCCTGACACGACTAATGTGATGTGCATGTCTCAGACCACCAAACAAAATTACTATTTTAACCTTCAACAGTACTCAAAGCATAAGAAATTGCAGTGGTTCGCTAAGAGCATCGATAACAATCTTTCGTAAAAAAAATTAATTTAAAGTGAAAAATTAGAAATTTAAACGATGGGTGTGCATAGGTGAAAAAAATAATATAACCTCCGAGAATGCTTAATAGCCTAAGAAATTTAAAAAATTCACTACAAGCATTGGTTACAATGGAGAGTTAAAAAAAATTAAATGTAATTAATTCAGATTTGCAAATTAAAATCTATAGATTGAAACGAATAGTGTAAACGGTAAAAAAAAATTATAACCTCTAAGAATGCTTAATAGCCTAAGAAATTTAAAAAAATTCACTACTAGCACTGGTTACATTTTGAAATTAAGAAAAAAAATTAATGCGATTGAATTTAGAATTGCAAACTATGAGTATACATTTGATCAGGATGCAACCCCAATGTTTACAAAGGCAGAAGGAAAAAAAACCCATGCAAATCCGATTCTAAAAAAAATATCTATATCGATTAATACTTTTAAAAATTTGAGAGAAAAAAAAACAATTTCTTCTACATTCAAATACATGCGAATTTCCATATTGGGAAATGAATTCTAGAAATCGCAAATGCAGTTGAAAATTTCAGAAAAAAATTTATAAACATAAAATTGATAATGCAACCCATGACATATGAGGCGACACATACAGAGTAAAGTAATTTTAACTAAAACAAAAAAGCAAAAAAAAATATTACAAGTGCTACACATAATTAAACATAATTCCCCCAAAAAATTTCACTTCACTAATCAACATCACTTTTTAACATTCCATGTAATACAATGTATCAATTCTAATTAATTAAAAAAACTCATCACAATGTTTCACTATACATGCAACAAATATACTAAAAAAACAAAGATCCTCAATTTCCAACAATACCGCTAACTCAATTCATCGATAATCATCGAATTAATTACTCAAATATCATTCTATAACATTAACCTAAAATTCTCAGTAACCCTAAAATGATTCCTCAATCATCCAACATTGCCTTTACCTCAGGTCATTCATATCCTGTACCTCAATAACACTAATTACTTATCTACAACTTCCAAATAATTAATCGATTTCTCCACAATACCATTAACTAAAACCCATCTATGCTCATCAGCTTATTTACACAAAATCTCACATAATCCTCAACCCGAACTTTCCTAGATTCATCTCAAAACATTCTTAAATATACCACACAATCATTACTTCAACTTATCTATGTTCATCAACTTATTTACTCGAAATCGTACAAAATCCTTAACTCAAATTACCTTCTCTACATCAAAACAACTTTCTCAAATATACCATATAATTATTACAACTCAATTTTCCATTTCCATATCAAACAACTCTCGAATATTTTCCACATACTTTTGAACGCAAACTTATCTATCTCCATAAAAAAAAAACTTTCCCAATTATTCAACAAATTCATCAAATTAAAATTTATCTATCTCCTTCGAAAAACTTTCTCAAATATTCCACAAAATCCTTAACTCAACTTATCCAACTCATTCAACAATTAGTAAAAGAAAAAAAAATCACACCTGATCTTCAGCATTTTCAAACCAAAAAAATTATCAACTTAATATCTAAAACAAACAATACTAAATCAAAATTCTCCTCTTTTGTCAATACCAAACTCAAAGCTAACACAACTACGCGTACACAAAGCATAAAATTTAACAATATCATTATCTGACCCAAAACTTGTTTCCAAATAACAATGCAAAACTACAATTAAAATCCAAAACCACAAAAAAAAAAATCAATATCAACACTCAATTCAATAATCTACCCAAGTGCTACCATGAATCAAACAAGTTAACCTAAATCAACAGAAATACTCTATCAACATCAACCAAAACATTAAATTCCTAGTACAGTTTAGCACACAACCGAGACACAATGATTGACTGCATATTCATTTAACCAAACCACAATTTAACTAAAGCCCTAAGCAAACAAAAAAATTCCAACTCTATATAGCAAAAAACACACACACACAAAACACCTAACCGAAAGACTATAAAAGTTTTAAATTAAAATTAGCAATCATATGACAGAACAAAACAACTTGAGCAAAACAAAGTTAAGTTTCAACATAATTTCTTAGGGAAAAATATTCAAACAACCACCTCTATCCATATCTTAACAAGCATAAATTCCAAAGATATCATTATTCAGTAATACACAGCCACACACTTAAAATTAAAACACTAACACAACTTATCACTAAAATTGCTTTTGACAAAATACCGCTACCAAAAAAATTAATCTTTGATGCAAGCTCAAAATTTAACAAGAAAAGTACACAGGTATACACAATCAAATCAGCATGAACTAACTTATTCGATAAAGGAACCTTTTGTAGGAAAAAAAAATTAAAATACTAGATAATAACCGCAACACAAAATTATTTAAAAAATGAAAAATGTCAAATATGTATGTATAGTAACAACATTCAAATTTCATGACAGGTGTCCAAAGACCACAAAATTTGATTTTTGTTGCAAACATGAATTAAAGCTTAAAATTTATAAAATTAAATTTGACGTGCATACATGAATCGCATAGCAAAATGAAATAACACTCCTATTACAAACAACAAATTTTATATATTGAATGAAACACATAGCATCAAAAAATATTTTATCTAGAGCTAAAATTGATTTTAACCACATACAACATTATCTCATTTAAGCATCAAATCAAGACATGAAACAAATTGCATAAAAAAATTGAGTTAGAATTCATTAAATAACTAAGTACAAAATTTTATCTCACTAAAACATCAAACATGACAGAAAACAAGGTGCATAAAAAAAATCTGAGCTAAAAATTCATTAAATAACTAATTACAACAATGTCTCACTTAAACATCAGAAAACGACATGACACAAGTTGCATAGCTATAAAAAAAATTCCAGCGGAAAGTATGTGAATTAAATGTAAGAGGAAAACCAAAATTTCCATTTTTTTTATTATAAAAAAACGAGCGCTAAGTAAAGTTTAGCTAAGTTTCATACAAATTTGAAAAATGCAATATAAACAACTAAGTTGTAATTAATCATGATGCAAGATAGAAGATTTCCACAAAATTCGACAAAACAAAATATTACGAAAGAAATGCTATTGCGTCGAGAAAAAAATATTATCATCGAGTAGCTCCGAGAGAAAAGTAACAAACAACAAAAAAGAGGGGAGAATGGCGACCCTATAGAGAAAAAGAGAGGCTGAATATCTGATCTCGCTTGCGACAGCAGGAGGGTGCGAGGGAGAAAATTCCTCCTAAAGCGCCGGGGAGAACCAACATCCGCCAACATTCAATCCCCACACAACACTTCCAAGTGACAAAATGACCCCCCAAAAAATAATTTGCATGAAAACTCCAAATCAAATTTTAACAGAAACAAGGAGAGAGAAAAAAATTACAACAACAAATCAAGCGCATTTACGAAGTCCAATGCTCTAACATATTACGAGAACAGTAAGCATAATCAATTAACTGAACCACTTCAAACATTCGGGCCAAAAATTGTTAACTAGCAACGAAACACGTACTCCATATGACAATATACACTCGAATTGATTAAACGGAAAAAAAAATTTGAACACACTAAAATCCACAATACAAACATATCAACACATAAGAAATTGAGGTCATAGCTAGATCAGTAAAGATAATGAATACACACATACATATACTAACAAAGAGCATAAGAAAAAAATACATTAACAACATCTCTAAGTATCTAAATAAAAAAAAAAACTACAAGAAAAAAAATTTCACAACTGGAAAAATTGAGTAATAGATGCAGTCAAAACACAATAGCACACAATAAAAAATTTTTTACATGTTTAACAGATGAAGAAGGATTGATATTCCGTGACCCATCACCTCGTTTTATGAAAAAAAAATCCGACGACTGGTCACGGTACCAATATGATGCGACGCTGATGATAGCTTATTTAATTTCTCTGTCCTAAACACAGATTCTTAATTTAACATCGCATCACGACTTAAGTTAAAACTAGTTAAGTTCTATTGACAAATTAACATTACGCTAAATTAACAGTCCGATCGTATAGTGGTAACAATTATATTTATTGATTAACATATTGGTAAAAAGAACGTTAAAATTTTACAAGGGTATTACTTATCTGAAATGAGAGGAGAGGAACGACGGAGGGGTGACCTCGGGCCGAGTTCGCTTCCCGACTGGAGGTTTTTTCTGGCAGACGTAAGAAGGTAAAAAACCCCGAGAAATCACGTGCCAACCCTTTTAAAGGTCGACCGCACCACTCGGAAAAACATCCGCTTCAAAATTCTGGCGGTAAATTTTACCATTCCGATTGGCCAACAAGCTGTGCAAGGATACAGCTCTGCCCGCCATAGAGTCCGTTGACCTGAGGCACCCCCAAATTCCTTAGAAATCCGTTTCCTGTAAACAGGGCAAATATAAAAACTGCAATTGTATCTTGGGGACCGGCGGCCTCCCATCACTATTAAGATAGTGCCTAATTTTTAAAAATAGTTTTGTGCATAAAAAAACCAGAAAAATAAAAAAATTTCAAATTTCAAAGTTTCATAATTTTTTTAAAGAAACTATACTAACATTTTACTAAGAAAATGGGTTCACTGTATTTTATGTATTGTTTTATATATGTGTAAAAAATATTTTGCATAAAAAAAGGATACATTTTTAAAAAATGGTACCTAAAAACACAAGTATATATTACGAGTTCTCAAAAATTAAGTATTACTTAAATTAAGTAGTAAAAAAAAACTTTTGGAGTAAAAAGTTATTTTTGTAGTTCTACAAAATAATTAAATTATCTTTATTACGAACGTAAAAAATCTAAGCTGTATTAGAAATTGCAAATGATATATGTCTCATAAACAAAGGATCTTAATTTTGGCATTTTACTCTTTCGAGCATGTCCTGGTTCCCTTAAAGAGGTTTTCATTTCAGGGTAGCTGACCCTGAGCATTGTAGTACAGAAAGCGACGAGTCAACTGTAAGAAAGAATAAGTGTTTATAGTTTTTTCATAAGTAATTAAGTAAATCACACAGGTAGGGTTTTCTCCACTTCGGTGGTTTTTCTCGCCTCTTAGCCAAATGGTTGTGATGTAGGGAAATGCTAACTTTTGTAAATGTTACGTCAAATATAAGGAAGTTTTTGGTCGTAATGCTTTTTCTTTCCCTTAGGGAAGGAGAATTTGTAAAGTATCCGATTGTTAGATATATATTAAAGTCGCCGAGACTATAAATCAAGTTTAGGAATTGGTTACGTAATTTATTTTCAGGCCATTTGTGACCTTCGAATAAATCCCGTTTTTTTAAGGGGATTGTGACGAATCTGTACGGAACCTTTCAACTAATATTCTTAGGCGTCTTTTTGGGGAATATAAATGGCGTATATTTCCAATCAATTCCAAAAGGTGAACGGGATATGCAAAGTAGATAGTGTATTTAAGTCCAGCGTTGTAAGCTAGCAGGTATGAAGGCTATTGAGCCAGCAAAAGTAACCTCAAATTTAGAATATTCCAGGAGATTACGTTAGTGAAGACTTACTGCTGCTATTCTAAGGAAGAACAAGAAAGCTGATATAGCCAGAGGTAAATATAATTTATGTACGCTTAAAATAAGCGTTTGTTTAGGAAAATTAGTTAAAGTTAATGAAAGCTAATAATTCAAGTACGTGTATTTCTTGGGCCTCCTATTTTGGTAGACCTTACTTGATCTTGAGCATAATTATTAATTAATTTCATAATTCTTAATTTAATTTAATATAAAAGGTAAATCCCTTTTATTTGACGTAACATAGAAATATTATATGTTATTAGAGTTTTTTTTGAGACTGGATATAATAAATACAAGTTATTATTATACAAAATGGCTCTTAGGGATTCTTTGCCTCAAATTAATCTTGGTGTCCAGGGTGAGACCCAGGGGGGTCTTCACAAGTGTAAATGTGAATTTTTTATTTTGTCAGAAAGTATTTTGTTTTACTTCATTCTAGTAAATAAACTTTTTTTAATCTTTTATTTTTGATATGCTCGCGGCCCCCTTGTAGGCTTATCGCGCCCCCACAGTTTCAAAAACACTGATATACCTTTAATTTTAAGTGGGGATTTCCTTGTAGATTTTTCAAAAGACAAATCAAAACCTTTAGTTGATTTTAAAAATTAATATTCAATTTAATTATTTCAAATGATCCAAATGAAAAGCACGTCGAAGTACGAAACAACACTTGACGGAGTTATTTTTAGGTATTTAAATAATTTTGAATCTCTATAGTATATTTAAAACCTATTTCAGCTACTATAAACCTATTGTTTCCTTCTTAGAATCCAATAATTGATAAATTTGATTGTGTATTTTGCAACAAATATTACTTTACTAGCGGCATGGCCCGGCGTTGCACGGGCTTTCTCTACTTATATAAACTTTCCCTTCCCTTCACAAAATCAGCACTTCCATTATTCTTTTTTCGAAACTACTTTGACTAGTTTGTTTCTTTCCCCTCCGTTATGCCTGGGCTTTTACCGAGTGTGTAACTTAATTTCCTCTTTCCTTCATGACGCCAGCACTTTTGTGCGGATGTGTGCGCGTACGATTTGAGTGATTGCTATAATGTCATTAAAATTCCCTTTTTCGAAATTTTTATAACTTCTTTCCTCTTCAGTTACCCCTTGCGTTGCACGAACATTTTTGAATGTATAATATATTATATCAAGGAAATTCCCCTTCTCCTCCAGCTGTTAGCACTTCCTCTTGTGTGTGCATGATTTCTATATTAACGTCATTACAATTCCCATTTTCAAAATTTCTTCCACAGCTTTCCATTGTCAGGCACGTTTCTTTTATCTCTCTAGAGCCCGGCATTACAGTGGCTTTTTTGAGTGTATAACTATCCCCCTTCTTTAAAAAGATGAATTAAAAAATCTTACAGATTGCTATTGAAATGATTTTTTTCTGATCGTTTGAATGTTTGATTAAACATATGTAAAAATAAGAAAAACATTATACATATATATATATATGGTGAAAAGCTTATATTCCTAGTTTACACTCACTAAAAAAACATTCAAAAACAAAAGAATGCTGTCTGAAAAAAATATTTTAGTATTTTATTACAATCTTGTAGTTTTTCATTCCATTGTGTTTAGTAAATCATTTAAACATGTATCTTCTGACGAAAAAAAAAGTATATTATACACAACTAACATATTCACATTATTTTAACAATAATTATTTTCTTAGAGCTTAAAATAATAAAAGGGGTTTGGTATTTTCTCTCATTTACTCAATCATTCGTTATATAACAATAATTTCCTTTTCAGGTTTTGAAATGAAAAAACTGACTAAAAAAGTGTTCATTGAGCAATTAGTTGTGACATATCGTTATATTAAAAAATGACTGTAAAAGGAAAATCTCGTTTATTGATAAAGACTCTTATTTAATATTTAAAAAGATAGTAAAATTATTAAATCAATATATAAGATATATATATATATATATATATATATATATATATATATATATATATATATATATATATATATATGTTACTTTTATTATATTAATTAAAAAATATTTTTTCTACAGCTATAAATATATTTTTCAATACAATAAAATTCTTAATGCTACATATAAAAAAATTATGAATATGTAAACAGTATTTATTTATACAACGTGCAATACACAATGTGAAGCGGGTGGATAATGACTAGTCAGCTATAATTTTGTATTATTTTGCAACTGATGAAACATGGAATTAGTCAATAAAAGAAGAACAATAAGCTTTTCCAGACCAAATTGTCCCGCTATTAGGTTGGAAGTAGGTAAGACGTAACGCTAAAGTGTACCGATATTAAGGCAATGATTTATTTTCAAGCTTTACTTACTTTGGGGATTACTACCTTGATATCAAAATCAGATAAATTATAGCCCAAGCACAACCCTAGATTGATAATACAAAAAAACATGTAAAAAAATCTTGTATGTAAAAAAAATTTTTAACTTAAACCACACAATACTGGCAATCTGTTAATCCCAATTAGTTTTAATTGTCATTTCTTTCAGTTACATTTTTCTACTTTTTTTTGTTACAATGGAATTTGACAATAGAGGAAAAGGATAATTACGTATCGGCGTCACCTCAGCAAAATTTGCGATATCAAAACAATAGATTCTTACGTGTTTCATATGAAAAAGAAAAAAAAAATAACTTAAATTTTTCTGAAAAAAAGTGCCACTTTGGCTGCAGTGATAAAAGTACGAATGGAATGGAAGGAAATGTTGGTACTTGCGTTTTATCGCACCCCAATGTGAACATTCAAAATAACTCTCCAAGTTAGCAGCTTTGATCTTCGCTTAAAATAAAGTTGTGTTTGCAAATGTTTTTATTAATGTTTAAATTTTTTTAAGGGATTAATTTTTAAGGTAAAATTTCCAAATTTCACTCATCGGTAACTTCTTTTTTTTAAAGAAAAAAAAAGGTACTGCGTTAATGAATTCTTGAAAAAAGGGTTTTATTTCAGCAATAATCTGTTTTTCCATTAGTTTAATTTATCACTATATTCTCTTTTTGTTATACTGCTAGCTAGGATTTTCAACTTTGTTACAATAAGCAAGATTTAGAATTTGTTGTTGAACAAAGAAAAGCAATAAAGTTTTTTGTAACAGATTATTATTATTTTTGAACATAAGATTAAAAGCAGGTAAGAAGTGAATTTCACTGTCTAAAATAATCCACTGATATTTGTGTTAAAAAATAAGTAATTATTGTCAGTACTTACGTATAATATTCACCACAGCCATATGGTATCATGGTGTGATTCGGATGGCACCAATTTTCCTGTGGTGACGATAATGCATAAGTACCACATTATCTAAGCTTCTGTTTACAAAAAGCTTCACAAATCATTTTTTTACTTAAAAACTTGAGTCACGGTATCATATAATTAAAACTACAATAAGTAAGAAAAAATTACAGTTTAGAAAATAAACAAACGTAAAATTGTGTGACACTAAAATAGAGATTATAGTATTAATTTAATACAAAACAATTCATATCCTAAGACATAGGAAATCTAATGTTATCATATTTGGGTTGGAAATCCAAAAAAATGAAATTTAGAAAGAACATTTTTTTACGACAACTTTTTCGAAAACGAATGTAATTCCACCACAAAGAGTTAAAAAAAAACTATAAATAAATATATTAACAATAAATGTGTTAAAATACCCCCCAAAACTGCTCTTAACATTAATTTTCGCAAAGTTGACTTGACACGTCTGATGACATATCTCCATTTAGCTGAAAAATCGCTTAAAAATTGAATTAAAAAAAATCTAAAGCTAATCTCGAAAAAAAACTCTTCAAAGTGTTCAGGATAATAGCCTACAGCTCCTACATGCCAAGTTTCAGACTTCTGGGTTTCTTAGTTATGCCGGTACAGCTGAAACACACAAACTGTTTGTTTTATTGGTATACATATATAGACGAAGTTGAATAAAAATACGTGTAATTCATTAATAATTTGGTGCATCACAATTTAAATGGTTACATGATAAATTAATGTATGTGCGTTTGTTTTCAATCGATTACACAGTGAAAACTAACTTCCAGGAAAAGGCCCTAGATGCAGCAGCTGCTGGTCAAAAGAGAATCAAATCAGAGAAACAAACAAAAATAACAGTCCAACAGCATATACATATAGAAAGAAAAATCGTTCATTGTGTCCCTGTAGCGCAATGAATAGAATTGAGCTTTATTTGCAAGCATAATACATTTTAAAGAGGGTAGAGCCATTGCAGAACAGTGTACCCAAATTTTAAAAATAATTTTTTAATGAGTGTTCATATTGCAATTTCGCTTCACAGAAAAGAATAATTTCACAAAAACATATATATGAATGCAAAAGAGAAAATTAACATGCTAAAAAGGTAAATAGAAAGGAAAGAATGAAAATATAAATAAAAATTATAACAGAAAAGTAATAACAGTAGTATGTTTGAGCTATGGGAACTATGAGTGAAATAATCTGAAATAGATAAATTAAAAGAAAAACATCTAACATTAACCATTTCCCTAAAATATTATCATAAATAACATATATTAGGAAGCCTTCAACTGGAAAAAAATAAAATTATTTAAAAAGAATTTTATTCCGAAATAGCAAATAAGGAAGTCAGAGTGAGGGAATATCAACGTCGCTCTATTCAGCAACTCGAGAGCATTTGGCGACGATCCTCGTAAGTTTGAACCAATGCCAACTGCCGAGAATGCCACCTGAGCTGGCAGATCCTTCTAATTTCCGCACCAACGTGAGGACGTTTCAGCCCCGACAGTTTAATGGGATTCGGCCCCTCTACATGACAGGCCTTCAGCGGCACCAGACTCGAACTTATGACACGCCGGCTACGAGTCCGTGACCTTGGCCACTAGGCTACCTAAGCCACGTTGAAGTTAGAAGAAACCCTACAGAAGAATTTAGATGTTATTTTTCAGTACTGTAATTAATATTGTACAAATAGAAAATAGATTTAAAAATATAACAAATTCCGACTGTATTCGAATCTTTGTATAAAGAAGTCGCTTTATAGAGATTCATTTTTCAATTTTCTTTATAAACCACATAAAACAAATTTTAAATTCATTAACACTCTCCATTATTATAAAAAGTAATTATTCACACCTTTTTTGTAAATTAACATTTATTTATTTTATATATCTCACCCATATCAAAAAGAATTCTGCTAGGAAAGCAAGGGGGACGTTGTTCAGGATTACTCTGTATTCCAACTTGAAAAAAAAACTTTATATTAAGATTAATGAACTTTAAGGACATTTTCTAATTTTAAGCAAGTAATTATATATATATATATATATATATATATATATATATATATATATATATATTATATATATATATATATATATATATATTATAGCCAGTAATTTTAACCATATAATAGTACATGCATCCTTAAATTTAATTACTAGCAAAGTGTATTTATATTTTGAGTTTTTTGTTTGAAAAAATATATTTTCTCTCATGATACACCTCGCATCTTTGCAGTGCACCAAAGTAGGAAGATGTGAAACATTTTTCATCATTTGTTGAATGATTTAATAACGTTATAAAACTCTTAATGAAATAAAAAAAATTAATAGATAGTGTATTTCCAATCCGAACAGTCTGGAGAGTAAAATGTCAAATCAGGCGTAATCCTCTTCTCTTGCCCGTGATATAAAATTACGAGGTTCGTCACCACTATACTCCTCACGTTGCATCGAAGGGCGACAAATCAAATGGCCAACCAATGAAATTCAATCAGAAATTAACGAAAATTCTATTTGTTTACTTTTTTTATAGTAAAGTTTCTGTTCACATCTCTAATTTTTTTTTTTTTTTTTTTTTTTTTTTTGCAGAGCATAATTGCTGATGCATATTGAAGTGGTTTGCTTTAAAACGGTTCAAACATTTTGTATTAATTTTTAAAAATATTTTTCAAAAATTGATTTTTTTAGAATGTTTAAAGGTACTATACCTTCTTACGTGTTTTTAAAAAATTCATATTTTTGGGGGAAAGAGATTTAAAATTTTAAAAACAATGCGAATATTAATGATTATTATTGTGTAAATTAATGATTTTAATACACATTCACTTTTTATACAAGTAACCTAAAAAAGAACCAGCAAAAAAGTAAACGGAAAATATTCAGATCTTTTAGAAAATG
This sequence comes from Trichonephila clavipes, assembly GCA_019973935.1. Classification (NCBI taxonomy): domain Eukaryota; kingdom Metazoa; phylum Arthropoda; class Arachnida; order Araneae; family Nephilidae; genus Trichonephila; species Trichonephila clavipes. Next base: position 213,110 of record BMAU01000666.1, on the reverse strand, counting down.
TAAAATGCATATATATAAAGGGTGTTTTTTTAGAGGTATAGAACTTTAAATTGCAATAAAACAACGATGTATTATTCGATTGACATGAATTTTTTTTATTCGAAAGATAATCTTGTGGCATTACATTTTAAATATGATTTCTGGCATAGGACTGCCACGGCTGGCTCGGATGTAGTCCAATCTGGACGTCCAATTTTCGATGACTTTTTCCTTCATTTGTGGCCGTATATCGGCAATAACACGGCGAATGTTGTCTTCCAAATGGACAAGCGTTTGGGGCTTATCCGCATAGACCAATGACTTTACATAGCCCCACAGAAAATAGTCTAGCGGTGTTCAATCACAAGATCTTGGAGGCCAATTCACAGGTCCAAAACGTGAAATTAGGCGGTCACCAAACGTGTCTTTCAATAAATCGATTGTGGCACGAGCTGTGTGACATGTTGCGTCGTCTTGTTGGGACCACAGCTCCTGGACATCATGATTGTTCAATTCAGGAATGAAAAAGTTAGTAATCATGGCTCTATACCGATCACCATTGACTGTAACGTTGTGGCCTTCATCGTTTTTCAAGAAGTACGGACCAATGATTCCACCAGTCCATAAAGCGCACCAAACAGTCAGTTTTTCTGGATGTAACGGTGTTTCGACATACACGTGTCGATAAGCTTCACTCCAAATGCGGCAATTTTGTTTGTTGACGTAGCCATTCAACCAGAAGTGCGCTTCATCGCTAAACAAAATTCGCTTATGAAAATCGGGAACAACGGCAATCTCGTTTTGGGCCCATTCGACGAATCTTTGCCTTGCTTGATGATCGTTTTGATGAATTGCCAAACCAAACTGAGAATAAATCACTTGACAGCTGTTAAATCGGTCGCCATCTTGGAAAGTAATACCAACTTAAACTTCTATACCTGGAAAAAATACACTCCCTCTCTTTATATGTGTTCTACTTCTATAACCATTTTGCTCTTTGACCTTTTATCTCGCTATAAAGTTTTCTTCACACTCCGTTGATTAGTTATAAAAATAGACTTCTAATAGAAGCATGACTTGGATATAATTTTTCTTTTAGATATATTTTTCTTAGAATTAGATATTTTCACTAAATTTCTCACAAACAAATTGCGTGGAAAAACTTAATAAAAGTATAGTAATGATAATGTTTGATGTACAGCATATAGTGACATAGTATATAATAGCACAATTTTTATATATATATATTGTTACGTTTTCGGGGGTTCGAAATGATTGAAGCCGAAGAGCGGAATCCAAAACAATTTTATTCTTTGCCAAAACAGTCCTCCACAAATTGTAGAACAGTTCGAGAAATTCACGTACAATCGATGAAAATACTGATAACACAGATGCAATACACTAACAAAAACAATAGTAAACACTCAGCACAAAAATAATAACTCAATAAAAGCAATAACACACGCACTATGCAATCGTCTCTCTCAAGCAGAGAGGTATCACTTGCATGAAAGCTGAGATCTGACTAACTGACTAGCCGGCCCGGGCCCTTTTATACCTTTCGGTCAGAAACCTCTCGCACTTGCCAGAATAATCTAGAAATAGAAAGGTCTAGAAAAATCCGGAGCGTACGAGAAAAGCTCAATACAGTAATACATTCAATACAATAGGGTTACAATGGGGATATTAGGAGCAGGGTTGCCATGGTCGCCAAGCTTATCGCCCACATTTGGCGACATATCGCCACATTTGGCGATATATCGCCAAATTTGGCGCCAAAATTAAGTCGCCAAATCCGTCGCCAACTTGGCGCTAGCTGCAATATTTGGCGAGTTTACCATTTAAACCAATGTTAAAGCATGGGGGCCGTGCAATGCAGTGGAAATGATATTACAGGTAAACAGGGTTAAAATCACATTAGATACGACAAATTAAACTGTAAAAATGAACACAAATGAGTAGAAACAATTAGAATAAGACTAAATTCGTAACATTGCCCCCCTCTCAAGAACTGCACGTCCCGGGCAGTACAACCCTTCATCAGACGTTAACATAATAATAAAGCAATTGATTAAAAACAATTAAATGAATATGCAATAATAAACATGTAATACATAGTATAAAAATAAACACCTAATGCATAGTACAAAATAAACACGTAATGCATAGTAGAAAATAAGCACTTACAAAACAATATACAAAATTATTTACAAGATTATTTACACACTAACTTATTTATACAAGACCATGGTCAAAATAAATTACACGATAATTGACACACTAAGAATTATGTCCATAATATGGAGCAAGCCTGTCGTAATGAACGACTCTAGGCTTCCAATTCGTTGACTTACGGATCCGGATTACGACGTCGTTTATTATTTTTAAAATTGTATAAGGACCGTCCCAATGCGATTGTAGCTTAGGAGAAAGTCCTTTGCGTCGAGTCGGGTTGTAGAACCACACCTTGTCACCTTCCTTGAATTGATGTCCTGTGGCTTTTGTGTCGTACCGAGTCTTCATCTTCTCCGTCCTCAGTTGATCCGTTCTCGAGCCAAATTGTGTACATCTTCAAAACGTGCCTGGAGATTCTGCACGTACTCCTCAGGCGATGAAGGTGTATCCGGAGGGCGACCAAACAGCAGGTCACAAGGGAGACGAAGATCCCGGCCAAAAAGCATCTGGGATGGTGAATATCCGGTAGTCTCGTGAACGGCGCTGCGGTACGCTAGCAGAAAGAGAGGAACTTTCTGGTCCCAGTCTTGTTGGTTCTTGGAGACCATCAGTGAGAGGTTATTCAGGATGGTGCGATTAAACCTCTCCACCATGCCATCTGACTGTGGGTGCAAAGGTGTGGTCTTGGTCTTGTCAATTCCGAGTAGTTCACAGACCCCCTTCAATACCGCAGAGACGAAATTTCTTCCCGATCGGAATGAAGTTGAAGAGGTACCCCATATCTCGATATCCAGTGCTGCACTACAGCCTCCGCTACGGTGGGGGCTTCCTGATCCGGAATGGGGTACACTTCGGGCCATTTCGTGAAGTAGTCCATGACAACAAGTAGGTACTTATTACCAGATGCAGTCCTTGGCAGAGGTCCCAGGATATCGAAAGCGATACGTTCGAAGGGTGCTCCAACATTGTAGCGATGCAGCTTCCTCGGCTACGTATCTTTGGCCCCTTCCGAGCTGAACAGGCATCACAGGACTTGCACCACTGTTCCACGTCAGCTCTCACTTTACCCCAGCAGAATCGCTCTCGAACTCGGTGCAAAGTTTTCGTGACGCCGAAATGACCTCCTGTTGGGCTGCCATGCAATTCTTTGAGTACCTCTGGGATACGAGATCGAGGAAGTACTAATTGCCACCTGAATGTCTTTCCATCCTCTGATTCGAACTTTCGGTATAGAACACCATTCCTGAGATGTAGAGAATTCCAGAGGGCCCAATACTGCTTAGTTGTAGGGACTATAAGCCGAGATGTCCTGCCAACTTGGTTTATTGCTGGAAGACTCCATAAACTCTATAAGGGGTTTAATATCAGGATCCGCCATCTGGTCTTCTCGAACTTTCTCGTCACTCCAGGGATCGGGTGGCGTCGCTGTTGAAGTTGTTATCTGGCGTATAGCATAGTCATATTTGGTCTCTACTATGGAACAATGACGACAATTTTCTGGGCATGGTCTTCTTGAAAGGGCATCAGCATTTCCATGCGAGGAGCCTTTACGATGTCTGATGTCAAAGTAATACTCGTTGAGCCGTTGTATCCATCTGGCTACCTGGCCTTCAGTATTTCTAAAATTCATTAGCCAGGTTAAAGAGGCATGATCGGTACGTAGAAGAAATTTTTGGCCATAGAGGTAGTGATGGAAGTGCTCGATGGCTTTCACAATAGCCAGTAGCTCTTTTCGAGTGACACAATAATTTCTTTCCGGTTTCGATAAACACTTACTCCAATAAGCTACGACTCGTTCCTGGCCATCTATTTCCTGAGATAATACTGCTCCGACACTCTCATTACTGGCATCAGTGTCCAAGATAAATGGCTTGTCCGGTTGTGGATATATTAAGATCGGTGAAGACGTCAAAGCTTCTTTTAAGCTGGAGGAAGGAATCTTCACATTCTTTTGTCCACTGAAACTTTTGTTTACTTTCTGTTAGCTTGTGCAAGGGTCTTGCGATGTTAGAGAACCCTTTCACAAACTTTCGGTAATAAGTACATAGTCCCAGGAAGCTTCGCAGCTCACGGAGGTTTTCAGGGCGTTTCCAATTCTTTACGGCGGACACTTTTTCGGGGTCCGTACGAACACCTTCTGCAGAGATGATGTGTCCCAGATAATTGACTTCTTTCTGGAAGAACTTGCATTTCGAAGGGTTTCGCTTCAAGTTAGCGTCGCTTAATTTTGATAACACCTTCCGGATATTTTGAAGATGTTCTTCAAACGTACGCCCTCCTATTGTGACGTCATCCAGGTAAATAAGGCAAGCTTCAAAAAGTCAGACCCTTTAGCACGGTCTCCATCAGGCGCTCGAAAGTAGCTGGCGCATTGCAGAGCCCGAACGGCATGACTTTGAACTGCCATAGTCCTTGGCCGGAAGTGAATGCTGTTTTTCTCTATCTTCGGGATGGATCTCCACTTGCCAGTATCCGCTCTTTAAATCTAAAGTCGAGAACCATTTATGACCGGAAAGGGTATCCAGGGTGTCATCTATCCTTGGAAGAGGGTAGCTGTCCTTCTTGGTGACGTCGTTAAGTTTTCGATAGTCCACGCAAAATCTTGTGGAGCCATCTTTCTTACGAACCAAGACGATTGGAGATGCCCACGGACTCGAAGACGGTTCTATGATGTCATTTTCCTGCATCTCTCGTAGTAGTGTTCCGACCTCTTCCTGTTTAGCAAACGGCAAGCGTCTTGGGTGCTGTTTAATCGGCGGATGGTCTGCTGTATCAATTCTGTGTTGTGTCACTGTAGTATGGCCAATATCGCTACTGTTTCTGGAAAACACGTCTTCAAATTCTTGGAACAGTCTTTCTGCGGAGCTTTTCTGTTCGGGGGACAATTCAGCATTTTCTAGAAGGTCGGGAGTCAACTGTTGAGGCGAGTTGGATAGAGCAAGCTCGAACTTTTGCAGACACACGTTACTGGACTGCAGGTTGCCAACACTTCACCTTCCTGGAACACTCTAGGTTTTTCAGTTACGTTGCAAATTCTTACCGGGATAGTTTTTCTGGAAAGGTCCACTAGCGTCGAAGCTATTAGCAATCCATTCGCTTTATTTTCCGCAGATCCAATTAGGCCAGAGTTGAAACTCACATCGTTACCGATGTATCCAGGTACTATGATTTCAGTCCTTGGGGGAATGGTAATATTCTCGTTAGCGGTTACCTGTCGAATAGATTCTATTCTGTGTTCAATTTTGAATATAGTGACTTCTTCGTGTATGGAACGTAATTCGTTCTTGTTGAAGTCTAGAGTGAAACCATGCTCCTTTAGAAAGTCCAAGAATGAAAGGGTCTGCAATATCTGCGACATACACAGCATGTTGGTAGGTAGTGTCTCCAAACTGGATCTTGACTTTTAATTTTCCGTGAATATCAATCTTTTCCCCCGTCACGGTTTGTAGCACCACGCGGGGCGGGGTCCAGATAAGTTTCTCTTTTAATTTTTGAGCCAGATCGTTCCGAATGATGGACACATTGGCTCCTGTATCGATGATCATGTTGCAGGGAAGCTCGTTAACATGCCCCATTATAAAAATTCCATTCTCCCCGGTACTCTTTGTCGAAATTTGACACACTGGAAAGTGGGGCTTTCCAAAATCTGGCAACCTCCGCCCCACGAGATGGCCATTAATTAGTTTTTCCGACACCTCCTTCCGGGAGGCGCTATTAGTTTCAGCGCCTTGGCGTGCCCGGCAGCTTCTCTGCAGATGCCCTTCTCGACCGCAGGTCCAGCATTTAAGGGTCTTCTTCCCGTCTGCTTTCTGGGACATCAAAGACTCAACTCTATTCATGAAGCTTCTCATCTGTCGCTCTAACCGCTCCACACTTGAGTTCGACGTGTCCGATTCGTTGACGGCTCGTATGGGGTGTCTGTCCTTTCGTGTTGCTTGCTGGGCTGCCTCGAATTTCATAGCAAACACGGGCCCCCTTTAAGTCCTTGAGATCCGCCATTCGGAGAGCTTTCTGATTTCCGGATCACGCACCCCGTCGACGAAGTGTTGCAGCGCCAGGACTTCTCTACTTCAGTCGGACAGTCAGAAAACGCCAAGTGAGAAAGCCTCTCGACGTCCGTCGCCAGTTCTTGGAGAGTTTCGGACACTTTCTGCTGCCGTGACTTCAGCTGGAGTCTGCTGTAATCCTTCACACATTTCTCTCCGAAGCGTAACTCCAGAGCATTAACGAGAGCGTCGATATCCAGCCGCTGTGTTTCCGGCAAAGTTTGCAAAATGTCAGCAGCGTCGGCTCGAAGAGAAGCAGCTAACTGGCAGGCCTTGGTCTGGGAGTCCCACTGGTTTACATCCGCCACTATGGAGAATTGGGTCTTATACACCTGCCAAGAGGGACTTTCCGTCATATGTAGAAAGCTTGATGGAAGGCTTGGAATAAGGAGCTTGAAACTTAAATTCATCCCCTTGACCAGTCATGACTTTCTGCTTCAATTTCTCTAGGTCACTCCTGAACGAGATGGAAACATCTTCTACCTTTTCGAAAATTTTCGCCTCTAGTTTGCTCTCCATATCTTCGAATTTATTTTCAAATTTGTTCTCTATATCCACAAATTTGTTTTCGAATTTATTTTCCACCGACTCGATTCTTCCTTCCATTTCTTCAAATTTCTTGTCCATAGTCGTCAATTTGTCGCCAATGCCCTTCAGATCACTTTTCAACTCTTCCTTGTTGGCGCTGATCTGCTCGTTTACGTTAGTAAGCTTGGTATTCAATTCGTCCATATTGGCATTCATGCTGGCGGTCAACTCCGATTTCATTTCAGTCAAGTCCGATTTCATTTCGCCCATATTGGCATTCATGCTGGCGGTCAATTTTTCTAGAAGAGTCTGGAACTGGGCCTCCATCGCTCTTGTTGTTGGCATTCAATCCCACTTCTGACACCAATTGTTACGTTTTCGGGGGTTCGAAATGATTGAAGCCGAAGAGCGGAATCCAAAACAATTTTATTCTTTGCCAAAACAGTCCTCCACAAATTGTAGAACAGTTCGAGAAATTCACGTACAATCGATGAAAATACTGATAACACAGATGCAATACACTAACAAAAACAATAGTAAACACTCAGCACAAAAATAATAACTCAATAAAAGCAATAACACACGCACTATGCAATCGTCTCTCTCAAGCAGAGAGGTATCACTTGCATGAAAGCTGAGATCTGACTAACTGACTAGCCGGCCCGGGCCCTTTTATACCTTTCGGTCAGAAACCTCTCGCACTTGCCAGAATAATCTAGAAATAGAAAGGTCTAGAAAAATCCGGAGCGTACGAGAAAAGCTCAATACAGTAATACATTCAATACAATAGGGTTACAATGGGGATATTAGGAGCAGGGTTGCCATGGTCGCCAAGCTTATCGCCCACATTTGGCGCCAAAAATTAAGTCGCCAAATCCGTCGCCAACTTGGCGCTAGCTGCAATATTTGGCGAGTTTACCATTTAAACCAATGTTAAAGCATGGGGGCCGTGCAATGCAGTGGAAATGATATTACAGGTAAACAGGGTTAAAATCACATTAGATACGACAAATTAAACTGTAAAAATGAACACAAATGAGTAGAAACAATTAGAATAAGACTAAATTCGTAACAATATATATATATATATATGTTTCAGTGTTTATTGAAATGTCTATTTATATGTTATTAACCAGTTTATAAAAATTCAAATAAAATTTTTTTTTTCTCGTTTACATTTAAAACATTTTGCGTTGTGCATATCATTTCTAATCAATATATCATAAAAAATGTCTAGCCAAAAGGATACATCCGAAAAAAAAAAACGTTTCCCAGGTTTTGTCTTCAAAACGTTTCCCAGGTTTCGTTTTGGAGTGTTCTCTTTCCCCGTCGTAAAATAGCCCCCCATTCTAAATAAAATATCAGAAAATTAATTAGAATAGAGGCATAATAGAAAAATTTAAGTATGAAAAGAAAAAAAAAAGAACGAGTGCTACAAACTACAAAGCAAAACGTTTATTTTAATTAAATACTTTTGTTTTTAATAGAAAGGACTGAGAATTGTTGGAGTAATCCAATATCACCCATTTTCAGTTTTCATGTCCCTAATTTAATGTTACTGAGTTACACAAGCAAAGATTTTGCCACTTTCATCTAGTAAACTATAGTAGTGATTTTTCCCTTTTGTGAGCATAATTTCTCCATACATAGACTGATCAATAATACATCAAATTTTAAATAGTATATGGCTATGAAAATTACCTAAAATTTAAATTTTAAACTGCTTTAGCAGTAAGTTTTAAAATTTTAATTAATCCTGAATCGTACACAATTTATTAAAATGATTTAAAAATTTCAGAAATATATTATCCCAGTGTGTTAGAGTTGGAATGATAGTCGTATTTTAAAAAAATGAATTTAAAAACTGCATTCATATTTGTTTAAATTAAATAAAAGAAATTGAATAAAAAGGAGTATAGCATTTGAGTCCACTTAAATTCTAAAAATGACAGCTTCCTGTTACGAATGTGTTGTGGTATGGAATTTTGGAGAAAATGAAATGTTATATCTTATTAAAGCCTCCACATAAAAAGTATGCAAGGATAGCATACAAAGTTATTGAATATTGATTGAAATTTATACATTTGAAACAATTTTAAAAATGTAAAAAAAAAAATTATTCAACAAAACAGTAAATTATAAGATCAAATACATCCTCATTAAATTTTATATATATATAGAAATAAAAAAAAACTTTTTGAGGAATAGTTAGCAAATGTTATCCCTGCCTATCAAAATGTCATTTCAAAATGAATGGCTTCTTCAATATATTAAGATGACCAGATTTTGAAGTTCAAAATGTAATATATATAAACTTTATAAATAAATTATTTAATTATAGTAGTTATTGTGGTGGAAGTGGTATGTTGGTCAAGAAATAGTTATACCAAATTAAAAAAAATTTTGTTTTATTTTTTAATAACGATAAACTTTTAATATATATATATATATATAAGAACAAATTCAAATGCAGTATTCCTTTTTTAAAAAAATAATAAATCTGAGGCCCTTTTAAATTATTTTGAAGTAGCCTTATATTTTTGAAAAGCATAAATATTTTTCAGAACATCTTTTTCTGTTATGAGAGATCTTTTTCAAGTCGGAGTAATTTTGTTGAGAATTATTGAATGTCAATGTTGTGTTGTTAAATGTTACTGTTGAATTGTTCATGGTGCTAAGTACTCGCAAAGTTGCAGCATTAGTGCCAAGAAGAAGAAAAAGAAAAGGGGGGGACTCTGACAATTTTAAACATTTGAACAACTATAACCTGAGGTTCTTACTAAAATATGCAGTTATATTTCCATCCACCTCTGAAATCGACACATCTTATCGGACTAAGTGAAGGCATTTTTAGACAGAGCAGCATTGATAATTAAAAAATATATGCTATAAATTTGGGACTAAAAAGGAATAGTGAAAAATCGGAACAAGCATTGAAAATTCGGGACAGTTCTGGGAAATTCAGGAATAATGTATTATTAAGTTAAAAGCAAATTATATATTAAAGGAATGAAACATGAGAAGGAAAAAATGTATTAGTATTTCTTCTTAACAACCCCCAAATTAAAAAAAAGGCGGAAGAAAAATTTATGCATTTTTCTTCATTGATGTAAATTTTTCAGGAAAAATCAATCTCATTTTTTAAAACAAATATTTAATTTATATATCTCAATACGTTAAATTAAAATTTTTATTTCAAAAAATTATAATCCAATGAAAGAAAACAGCCACACTGTCGTGTAAAAATTTATAAAGAACAGAAATCTTATTTTTTTTTAAAAAAAGAATTCTGTATGAAAAAAAAAGGTTTTTTTTCTCAAAACCTATAACAAAACCCCATTTTCACTGGAATATGTGTCCTGAGCAAAATATACATCAAGGTATTTTGAAAATTTAGCATTATTTTTCTGCCATTAATAATTATTTTTGAAATACTTAGAACTCATTTTAAAAAATTATCTCTACTCAATATTGCTAAAAACCCCCACTGTTTCATGAATTTTACTTTTAAAATTTAAAAAAAAATGCATTAATATTACTGAAGATTGAAATGATTATAACACTATACTTTTTAACTATTTTCTAAATATATATACTGTGTTTTCAGCTTTATACTACAGAATTGTAAGTTTAATCATCTTTTAAGCATAGCTGAAATATGAATCGTATTATGATCCATGGTTATAATGGATTTTGAGAAAAGTAAAAACAGAACTGAAAAATGAATTATCCCCTTTATACATTAGCTAAATCACAATATAAAGATAATTTTGGACTATTTTTAACTGAAAAATTATATGGAATTCAAGTCAATTTTTGTTTAGTATAGGCTAAGAACAATTTTAATTGTAAACAGTATATTTAAAAGGCAATATATGTAATTCCTACCATTTTATAACAGTGAATATGTAAATAAATATAAAACACAATTTTCTTATTTTATCATTAATATTATACACATATATATATTCATAATTATTGCTCTAAATGAAAATATGATTTAATTTTAACTGTGTGCAAAAGTTAAAATGATTTTGTACGAATAATCACATAATTTTCAGGTGGCTGTTTACAAAAAACTAGCTAAACCTGATTTAAATGTTATAAGGATTAATAAAATTTTTCTAAAAATCGCAAATAATCAAAAATATATCAATATACTAAAATATTTTACTCTTCTATTTTTTATTTACAATATAGTTGCAGTTTAACATTTGTTTTTTCAGTTTCATTATATAATGTTTTTAATCTTAATTTTTATTTTACAAACATACTATATTTCTAATGAACTTGTACACAACAAATATAAATAATGAAAAATATTTATATCTAAAAAATCAAGCAAATAAATATTGAAAAAACATTGAAATTGTTCAGCAGTGAAGTTATAAGCAAAAATGCACAATATTTATAATAGATTAGATTCACACACACATACTGAAACGTTAGCATTATTCCCAACTAAGCATATCGTGAAAATATAATTTATTGCACTTTTTTATTGTAATTATTTTGAATGTAGCTAATAATATATAAACAGCCAAATATAGCAACAAGAAACACAGGTGTGTGAATTCCAACACCGCAAATAATAGGAATAGGTGCCTCCAACGAAATTGAGCATAACTCGTCCGGCGTTATTTGTTCCTTTTATCTATTAGACTAACTTTTGCAGTGTACATCACTGTACTGAACTGAACTGAACTGAACTTCATGTCAAGTCTTCAGGGAACTTTGTTATCACTGTACTTAACTGAATTTCATGTTCATACAAATGAAAATCCATTAAAATTTTTTTTTAAATTTGCGACATTTGAAAAATTAAAAATTTATTTGTGTATTCATTCCAAAATACAGAAATACGCAAATGATATATATAGAAATCTTTTACAGATGACAGAAATTTCAAAATTCATGTGAGTATTCATATTAAGCCAAAAACATATTTTTGTGAAATATGTAAGAAGGCGTACTTACAGGGTAATAGTTTAAAAATTAAGTTTTGTTCTCATACAATGAAATAACCACATGTCTGTGAAATATGTAAAAAAGCATTCTTGTGGCGTAATAGATTAAAATTTCATTTGCATACTCATACAATGAAAAAAACACATTTTTGTGAAATATGTAAGAAGGCATTCTCCAAAGGTAGTAGTTTAAAAATTCATTTACGTACTCATACAAAGGAAAAACCACATGTCTGTGAAATATGTAAGAAGACATTCTCACTAGATTGTAATTTAAAGGTTCATTTGCGTATTCACACAAGGGAAAAACCACATGTCTGTGAAATATGTAAGAAGGCATTCTCACAGAGAAGTAATTTAATAATTCATTTGCGTACTCATACAAAGGAAAAACCACATGTTTGCGAATTATGCAAGAAGGCATTCTCAGTGGGTAGTAATTTAAAAGTTCATTTGCGTACTCATACAAAGGAAAAACCACATGTTTGCAAAATATGTAAGAAGTCATTCTCACTGGATTGTAATTTGAAGATTCATTTGCGTACTCATACAAATGAAAAACCATATGTCTGTGAAATATGTAAGAAGGCGTTTGCCCGTGATAATACTTTAAAGAAACATTTGCGTATTCATACAAAAGAAAAACCATATGTATGCGAATTTTGTAAGAAGGCTTTTGCTCGTGATGATACTTTAAAGACTCATTTGCGTACTCATACAAATGAAAAACTACATTAGAAGGATTCATTTGCGTACTCATACAAAAGAAAAACTATATCTGATAACTATATTAGAAGGCTTTCTCCCACAGCTCTAACTAGATCACTCATTTGAATATCCATACAAAGGAAAGCCATGTATCTGTGAAGTATGTAAAAAGGGCCTCTCCCAGACAACATACTTGCAAAAACATTTGCACATTGCTTCAACAGACAAAGATTATGCTTGTTAAATATAGTAGAAAGACATTTTTTTTAGAATAGAAATTTAGAGATTCCTTTTTGTATTCATACAAAAGAAAAAGGAGTTTGTGAAAATATGTTAGACACCATTCTCTCTCTCTCGTCTTTAATTGGAATGTATTTTCAAATACATTCCAATTAAAGGCTGTCAGCACAAGAAGACTTTTTCTATTAAAACTATTTTAATAATACAATTGTGCATTCATACCAAGGAAGTGCCTTGTGCTTGTGAAATTTGCCAGAAAGTATTTTATTATACTTCAAGAAAAATGTTTAATGTATTCATACCAAATGAAAAATCTTGTGTTTGACATCATATTTTTTCCTCCTTCATGTAAAAATAATTTCTTGTAGAACTTTTAAATGTATTTTAAAACTAGATTTTATGATAAATAAGCATGATAATTTTCTGTATTTTTTGGCTAAAATATTTATCCTGTACCACATATAGAAAAAAATTTTAATTTCTTTTTAATTTGCTTTGGACTTCTTTAATTTGTTTTTTTTTATTATAAGATTTCTGTGTAAATATTGTTAGAGATTAAGCTAAAATGGTTTTGTTTTATACTATGTAATTCTTTTATATCTTATGATTGTTTTTTTAATTGTATGAAGAAAGAACTAAAATTTGATAATTATGCTATTTTTTAATGATTTATAAAATACTATTTTAAATGTCAAAACATGTTTCTTTTCTGGCTATGAAAAACTTAACATTTATTAAGAATGATATAAATTTTAAAATAAAAATTATTAATGTAGTACAATTCTGTTTGTTGATCTTATACCATGTCTCTACTCCCATTAATTCTACATTTACTATGAGCTGACATTTTTTTTTTATCTTTTGAATAATGATGTTAACATATATATATTGTAAGATAATAACTTATTTAAATAATCGAGAAAAAATTGATCAGTTTTTAGTTAAAAATTATGTAAGTGAAGTAATGTATTTGCTTTTGTAGGAGCTGTAGGATTTATATAATTAACTTAATTAATTTATATACAGTGGGCCACAAAAGTGTTCATACACTTGCAATTTCTTATAAAATTTAATGTTTTCTAAACACTAATATATTGTAATTGTAATTTTTTTAGGATATCTGCAACTTGTTCTTAATGGAATGACATAATTAATTTTTTAAAAATAGTGTTACTTTTTTTTAAAAAAATTAATTATCAAAAAGCTATTAAAAAATTACACCACAAAAGTCTTCATACACTTAACAAAAATCTCAACATAGCTTTAAATATTGCATTGCTTTCTTAATTTAGTGCTTAATAGGATATCTTTTACGCCCGTATTCACCACTAACTTGACTGCTGGTTAGAGGGAGGAAACCTGGGTTTCGCCAGAAACGCTATTCACCATCGCAAGTTAACAACTTAAACTCTGGGTCAGGTTAAAAATTTCTAACTCAGGTCAGTGCCGGATTAGTTTTAACTGCACATGCACAGTAATCGATTTTTGGAGTGTTTACAGTTTTGTGAGTTCGGATTTCTTTCAATTCTCTTATGGTGAATCCCTTAAATATTTCTTAATTTTTACTGCAACATTATTGAGAGAAAAAAGAACTAATGTATTTGAAGAAATGGACGTCTACGAGTCTCACAAAACGGTATGTAAATCCGATAATTATTTATTTTTCTTATGATTAATTATTTCAAATTAATAGAAATTTTTATTGAAGTGATACTATCCTAAATTAAAAGTTAGAAAATATAATGATTTTTCTGTTGGCTGTTTAATATAAATAACTTGTAACATAAATGACATGTTCAATAGGTCAGCAAGAATTAGCATTCTAATAGCAAGAATAATACATTGTTATCCAATGAGATTTATATGTGTGTGTAAGATGTTTTGTATCTTTTATTTCCTATTATCAATTATTTGACTTAGATATTTGTGCTTTTGTGGTATTATCTAGAAACATTCCCTTACTCTACAGCTGCTGCTAAATTTGGTGTCTAGATTTCTTATAATCAATAATAACTATGAACCAGCATTGTCTGAAGTAATTTCTGATTACCTATGCAAATATTGATTTTTTTGCAGATGTTTAAGATTAAGTAAACACCAAATGTTTACATTCTACCTTAGATATTCTGATTAATATTTGTGGTAAACTCCTAGGAGAGCCCCCACCCTTGGCGCCAAACCGGAAAAAGCGCCAAGCGAAAACGAAATGGCGCCAAGCAAACCCGACAACGGTGACAAGTAAATATAGCAGTATAAGATGGATGCGCAATGAAAATACATGTAAACAATACAGAAATTTAACATTTAAGATAAAAAATATAACAACAGCACTTACTTTCTTATTGTTGATCCTTCCCAAGTGGAGGGTAAAGTGTAACAACTGCTTTTAAAAAATTCTGGAAAGTCTCGTCGCTGAGTGAGTAATCGCGAGACGCCATAAATACTCAGCGAGGTAATGGTCGAACATGCCTTCTGCGTGGCTGGTGTGATTATGGAGAAAACGTTTTATTGCCGATTAACTTACTATTGGAAAACCACGAATTCTTTCTTATACTTCTGCAAACATCCTGCGTATTCACACCTTTTTTTCGACATCTCCATTCAAATCCATCCAAAACAACACTCTTTCGTTCATTTAATCCCATTTGCTCATTACATTTAGGACATTCATAACTTGAAGCAATTAATCCTTCTTTCATACACCATTCAATCAATTCTTTCTTGCATTCAATAACGTAAAAAATTCTAACGTGTATTCACTTACAAGCGAAGCCATACTTTCAACCCGGTGCCCAACAACAAAATTAAATTTGAAATGCGCGCCCACAAATGACGAAAATTCTAGAAAAAGTTAGGGTTGCCATATGTTGTATTTAAAAGCAAGGTTACCATGACGGCGCAATTATCGCCAACCAAAGTAATTCGCGCCAAGGGTGGGGGCTCTCCTAGGAGTGAACCATATTGGTTACAAACCTAGGCACTCACTTCATTAGATGTATTGTACATATCAGTATTTTCAGCAACAATACAATCTGTCTTTCTATAAAAGCATATCAGTTGTATAAAGACTACCATCTGCTAGGAGATAAAGTTCTGTTTTCGAAATATTTATTTCAAAAGTAAAATTTTCCCCCCCAAAAAATTATCATTATTAAAAAAACAAATCTTCACCTTGGATTGAGATTAATAAAATTTACTTTATATATCAAAAAAAAGGTAGATATTTAGATAAATATTTAAAACACACAGAAATCCAGAAATAAATTAATGAAATAGAAGCTGCTTTCCCCATGCATTATATGACTGGCCACAAAAAATTAGTTTGTTCATACTGAGAAATTAGTTTATTATTTGAAAAACTAGCAAAATGAGACAATTTGCATCTTTCTTTTGAAATAAAAACAAGTAGATTTATTTACATACCTTCCTGTTAATGTGCAGAAGTTTAGAAAAACTAACATTTTTTTGAAAAACTAAAATTGCTTAGACTTGGATGATAGCATCAGAAAAAAAATTTAAACAGCATATGTTGTAATTTCACTATAATAACTTGCTTATTTAGCTAGATAAAAACACAAACTACACATTAGTAATATTTCTAGATAGCTATTTAAATTATATATTTTGTTTCAGGTATAAGGAATTGCATGTGTTGACTAAAAACACTATCGAAGGGAAGTATGCCATCCTCAAAAGAAGTTTTGCCTGCCTATCAATTGGCGTGAACTGTCACTTATAGCAAGCACCATCAATAATTTTTGTTTGTTTTGTTCTGCACAACTTATGGATAAGTCTAGGTCAGAATATTCTGTAATTTAATTATGTGTCAAGACTTTATAAACTTTCAATGTAAATAAATTTTTACATAATCACAACTTTTATCATATTTAATGTTTACATTTACAAATTGTGTACATATTCTTACATGTATGGTGCATGAATTCTACTTGTTTTCAAATTTTGCAAAATACTCATAAATTATATAGATGTAATATTCTACATACTGTACATATTTTAAAAAATCAAAGAGTAAAATTAAATGATTTCAAAATTTTTGAGAATATACTTCAGAAAAATTGTATTCATTTCAAAAGAAATGTTTGCATTTTACAAAGGACATTATGAAACAGAATGAGCTGAAAGTATACCTATATTCTTGTTATACTTTTCTCAAGAAAAAAAAAATTGTGAGTCGCAAAACATATTAGTATAATCCAGCTGCTGTCAAAATTTGAATGTATTTCTCTTATACTACCTTCGATATCTCGAATCCTCACTTATGACAACTGAATCAAATCTCTTATAGTGTGTTTGTACTTTTCCATATTCTGTAATAACTGGATAGTTATGTTTGGGGAAATAATACTTATATCACATTGCTTTTTCATATGAAAACCATTAAAATTTTTGCTGCACTCTTTTTTTCTTGCGATACTATCACTACTATCTTCAGCCAATGTTGATTTATAATGAGCTGTTTAAAGCTTGAAAAATATCACTCTTTCTAAACACATTTTATATCATATACAAGAGAAAATGCATCCATGTGAAGCAGTCGTATTGACAAATCAATGAAAAATATATATAAAAATTTGTTGTTGTGTGTTGAAATTTCAAAACACATACAGGAAAGTAAAGAAAAAGTAATGAGATAAAATGTAAACACTACTGTAATGGAGCAGCGAAAGGCACAGTTAACAGGATACAATGTTTCGGAGGCAGTTAATTTTGAAAACTAGAAGTGGGGAATGCATTTCAAAATCATCTGTTTAAAAAGGAAATGGGTGGCACTTTGCATATGATTGTAAAATTATTATAACAAATACTGCAATGAAATAAGCAAAGTATCCTCTCTATTTTGTAGGATCAAAATATGCAAAAATTGAAGCAAAAGTTCCCTTAACATTAGATTTTTTTTTTTTTATGTTTGAAGTTTATCAGATATATTATATAATTTGATACATATAAACAAAACAGATTATAAAATCTAGACTTCTGGAACTCATAAACATTTTATAGATATAGATGTGGGAAAAAGATGCTTCATCAACTCATACACTGAACAGTTAAATTTAAAAATGTATTTTCATAGTTGCACACAGGAAAATAATGATTTGAGAATTATTATTATTTTTATTTATTTATTATTATTTTTTTTTTTTTGGTAAATTAATAAGAACCATGCAGATATTTATGAGATTTACTTAATATATAGTTTCAACTTATTTCCAATCATAATACTTAAAATTGTTTATCATTTAATATACTATTGTAAAGGATCTCGAACCACCTGCAAATACCCAGATTGAAATTTTAGTACTACAATTAGAGCTGAAAAACAAAGATTCAACACTGAGCATTGAAGCAGGACCACGTTGCCTAGCTGATTTTGTCAAATTAAATGTCGTCGCAAATTATTTATCTAATTTTTTTTTTATTTATAAAAATAACAATTTTTGTTACTAAAAAAAATCACTACAAATTTTTCTAATAAAAGTTATTTATTCTATGTTGACATTATGATTTTGAAAAAATATTTGTGGGCCATCTTTCAATGTAGATAATAATTTCTCTTGCAACTCAATTTTAGTTACTTCCTTCGTTCTTCCATCCACATATATTTATTGGATTGCAGATGCACAACTTTTATGCAAGCAGCAGCAGACGAGTTGTTGGCTTTTTAGCATGTTTTCTGAACACTGTTAAGGTGTCCTTGAGAGAGTTCTGGCTGTTCTTGGAGTTGCCTTTATATTGGCTTCATCTGTTATATGATTTTCTTTATTCCTGCATTTTGTAATCTGTTAAATAAAAATTACATGTTTAATAGAAATACAACTAGTTTTTAAATAAAAAAACGTAAGAAAATCTACTTGGTCAAATAAAAAAATTCCTTTTGTTTCAGATAAGTAACACCTATTTTGTGTCTTGATTCACAATAAATTAAAAGTTTATTATTGCAACTACTCAATAACAGCAGTTTACTTTATACTAAACAGCTTAATGGATTTAAAAGTAAATAATTACTTGGATCAAAATTATTATGGAAAAAGCAAAAATGATTAAAATTTTGAAAAAAACATTTATTAAACTATAACTTTTTTTATACTAAATTAATAAACTTATTTCACACATGATAATCTGACCACATTTGTAAGAATGGTCAGATCATCATAAGAAAAAATATACAATGTTTCACCAAAAAGCTATAAAGACTGTTATCCTTTGGCACCAACAGCTCATTACTACAAATAATCAAATATTTTTTTATCAAATCTATTTGTCTCTAAAGTTTTGATAAATTTTATATTAATGCATTTGAATAATAAAATATAGGTTGACACATTGAAATATTTTTGAGATTCTATTTGAAAGAAAAATATAACTTTTAGTATAGGTAGATGAAAGTTTTTTTGCTTCATCTCTACTGTGTGGACCAGTTTAACATCTACAGCAAACCTTTTTTAATGTTACTTAATACTATTTAATGGGTAGTTTAAAAGAAACTTATGAAACATTTTTTTCAAAACAGCATTTTAATTTTTAAGAACAAATATGCTTTATCCTTGTTTAGACAGTCTCTCTGGGAAGTGGGCATTAAATAACAGCCTTCATTTTTTTATTAACTAAGATTTAATTAAAATATGTAATAACTAGAGAAATTTACTTACTTGAAATTTCGATTTTGGTACTGTAGCTGTTAAATGGCGTAGACATTGCTAACGTCAGTATCAGCTCCCAAAACCTCATTTCAAAGTCTGTTCCATTTCTTTAGATATTTCACTACACCCTGTTTTCCACCTTTCTTGGCAAAGAACGCTGCTTTGTTAGTCGAATTTTTTTCAAACACCTGAAAAAATGGCAACCGTAAAAGGGTGAAACGGAAATCGCCTTTATAGGAAAAAAAAAATTTGATGTACCTTAGAATCTTTTTTGAACTTCACTTGACTTGACGTTTTCTTTGAGCTTCTTTTAGAACGGTGAATTGTAGATAATTTAATTGCTTCACGGTATGAATGTCCTAAGTGCAGAAAGGAAATGAGTTTGACGGCTACGAATGGCGTTGCCGCAGCCAGTCGAGAGATAATTTCGCTCGAAAAAAATTTCGTTTAGCAAAAGCAAGCTTAGTATATTATTATGTTGCGCTTGACCAGATTTTTTGTTGTGTCATTTGATGGCCCCGCGCTATTTCACTAAACGTATTTTATCTTCCGTTTTTTTTTTTTTTTGTATAAAATACAATGTGTGTTCCTTTTCAAAACTGCGTAAAATAAAGGTTGAATCCCAGGAGGACCCACTTCTGTCGCCAATTTTTTTGGCAATATGGTAACCCTACCATTTCATTTCAAAAAATGAGATTTTCAAACACCTGAAAAAATGGCAACCGTAAAAAGGGTGAAACGGAAATCGCCTTTATAGGAGAAAAAAAATCTTTTTTTTTTTTTTTTATGACAGAAGCTGCCGTTGATGGAATACCTTAGAATCTTTTTTTCGACCCTCTGACTTCACTTAGAAAAGTTTGTTTGCTCTCGCTTTTGACCGGTTTTGAAAGGTGAAATTACTGAAAAGTGAGGCTACGACAAGTTTCTTTGAGCTTCTGGGAAAAAGGGATGAAGAAATCGATACGTTAGAACGGTGAATAAAAGATAATTTAATTGCTTCACGGTATGAATTTCCGATGTCTCCCTAAGTGCAGAATGAGGAAGACGCCGCGGCGAGTCCTGAGTTTGCGAAAGCAAACGGTTGACAAAAAAGAGGTGAGTGCCAAGCCCCCTCAATATAAACTGTATGCTGCTAATGGCACTAAATTCCAATATGGTCTAAAAATTCTCACGCTGGATCTAGCCGCAGCCAGTCGAGAATCATAGATAATCCCTGATAGATCGACGTCGCTCGGAGTGTAAAAAAAATAATGATCTCAGATACTTCGTTTTGTATCAAAAGCAAGGTTAACTTAGTATATTATGTTGCGCTTGACCAGATATTGGTTCCGCAAGCACATGAATGCGTTTGTTTACAGTGAATGACTTGAATTGAGTCAATAAGGAATACCATAGATCGTAAAGGCTTATTATCAGGACTGGTATATGTTTTGTCGTGAGGTATGTATGGACCCGCTTGATGATGTACTTGTTGCCTCATCTACTGAAGAGGAACACAGTGAACACCTAAAAATGGTAAAGATTCCAGCAATATGGACTTCGAATAAATGTCTCCAAATCAGTGATGGGAGCTGCCCAAGTTTAAAAAAACTACCAGAAACTTTTAAATGATAAATTTCAAGATACCTAAAGGATGCATTTGAACTGTTAAAAGGAGCGAAAAAAGAAAGACCGTTTTTATCTTTTTGCAAAATGATTTCTTTTTATCATGTATTTTATCTTTTTGCAAAAATTAGCACATTTCGTCCTTTTTTTGTTATATATACTTCAATGTAAAAAAAATGAAAAAAGCATTTACCACCAACGGTTTTCAGACGTCCCTGACGCCATTCAGGAAACCCCTTTAAAATTTAAACCTTCGATTCATTTCATGATTTTTTTCAAATATTCCAACTAATTCATGAGCTTTTCGTCCCCCCAAAAGCTCTGACACATATGGTTTTAGGAGACTTCGAAGAGTTTTTCGTCTTTGATGCCATTTTGAAAAACTTGTGTTTCTCAATTTGGCGAAAACATTTTGGCGCCAAATACACCAGTGGGTTTGAGGCTATTTAGAAGCATAGGATTTACCCTCTTCACCCTCAATGTAATGTTGAACACATAGATCTATAAAAGCTCACAAAATATCAGTCATTACCCACTGTGTTGTTAGGTTTAGTCACGGTTACACAATTGCACAGATGGTCTATGGTACTTCCAATCAATGGGAATTGACCAGTAATCCCAGGTTAAAAGAAAATCCCAGAGTCAAGTAATTGGAGGTCGAAAAAGAGCTGTGAATTGAAGTTCTAACCTGGAGTTAGTTTTAACTTGATTGCCGGTTACTTAATTCCAGGTTTATTCGCTGGGTCAGGTTAGCGATGAATACGAGCGTTAGTGTTCACAGCAACTTTTAAACGTCTTGGTATAGATTTAATTACTTTTTTTTTCTAATTTCTGCATCGATTTTCCTCCATTCTTCTGTGATTATTGTTTTTACTTCTCATTTTGTTTTTTTTTTTTTTTTTCATTTGTCATTATCGTTCTCTTTTTTTTTACATCAGAATCTAACCAAATATGTTCTACTAGGCTAAATAAAGTGATTGAGGAGGTGTTTTTATAGTTTAGAAACAGAGTTATCGAGATACCAGTGGCGTATAAAGAGAGCAGTGGACTTGGCGTCATTACCTTGTTAAAAAATTAAGTAGTCTCCAATATCCAAATTTTAGGCGGATAATTTAAAATTTCGCTTTAAAATATTTAAATAGAAATCATGATTCACAATATCAACAAAAAATACCAAATTTTGTGGCTGATTTACACCCCCCACGCAAGAACACTTCTACCTTCATGGTTTATTGATCCAACTAGATTCTTGGAATTAAGTTTCAGAAAATGCAAAATTGACAGCAAATTGATTGGGATGGCAGATAATTCCACATTTTTGGTTCCGATGGGCCTATAATAGAATGTAAATGAAAACAGGTTAGTTTTAACTTGATAAGGAGTTTAATCCCATGAATTTATGTAGAACAAAAACTCCTTCACTTCCATGCTGTTCTACTAGGCTAAATAAAGTGATTGAGGAGGTGTTTTTATAGTTTAGAAACAGCATGGAAGTGAAGGAGAAATTTTAGGCGGATAATTTAAAAATTTCGCTTTAAAATATTTAAATAGAAATCATGATTCACAATATCAACAAAAATACCAAATTTTGTAAATTTCATGGCCTCAGAATTAGTTAAGTTGGTATTTTTCATGGTATTATGAATCTTGAACTCTATTTAATTATTTTAAAGAGAAATTTTAAATTATCCCCTATTTAAGTTTGGATATTGGAGACTACTTAATTTTTTAACAGGATAATGATGCCTAGTGCACTGCTTATAGCGTTAAGTGAAAACCAATAAATGTTTATTCCACGCCGTATAAATAGTAAAAATGAATGATAATAATGGTTAAACATATTTTTAATTTACAGTATTATAGAGTATTATAAGAATTACTTAGGTTGAAACATGAGAAATAAATAAAGGGAAAGCACGTCTTTCCTAGTGCGAGTCAGAGAGAGAAGTGGAAGCGAGTGTCCGAAAGAAGACCGCGTGTCCGTTCATATCAGTTCACTTCTCTCTGCTCACAAGTTGGTTCCAATTAAGAGGAATTAGGCGGTTGCCGAGGCACGCCACAGTACTCCCCACCCCCCGAAGTACCAAAGGTACGAAAGTCTTAAAGAGTTTTTCGTATGGTGAAAAGTCCTTTGATTCACAGTCTATGAAAATTCACAAGTACTTCGGGTTGAATCTGACCTTTCTACCAGAGCGAGTCGTGGCTGGTATGGGCATATTTTGATCGAATCTAGGAGGAAGTACAACCGGATGGTTACTTTTCTGCACTGGGAAAGGCTTTTTTGTCGAGTCTGTGTCATTTAACAGAAAAGCTGGCTTAAGCCGATCAATACTGATCGTGGATGTCCTGTCATTTATTTTGATTGTAAAGTGTTTGTCGGTCCTACTCAAAACTTCAAATGGTCCCTGATAGGGTTCTTTCTGCCAATATGATGGTTTTAATCCTTCGACCCTAACAAAGACATGAGAGCAGGTTTTGAGGGCTGTGTGCACGAAACATGAGGCAGATGAATGACAGGAAGTAGGAGTTGGCTTAACCCTCCAACCGGACAGCACGGATTTTTCTGCCCTACTAGAGAGGCTTCGAAAACGGATCACACTGAATTTTTCGTAAGGCCGGGGACTCACCAAAAATGAACCAAACTGATTTTTTCCTCCTCAAGTAATGTGTTCAAAAACGGTAAAATCGTGTTTTTCCGAATTATTTTTCCCCCTTTAAAGGTTTAGTATCTTGAAAGATAATTAAAGACGGTCGGGGAGAAACAATGGGCATTGAGGGGAAGTTTTGTGGCTCACGGGGAGACCGGTACTTCCCCTGTAGCAATCGTAAAAAACTGGGAAGAATTTCTTTAAACCCTAAAGTGTACGGAAATAATTGCAATTCAAAGAGTTAAGAATTCTCATTTTTTTTCTTTACCTTAAAATTCTCAAATGGAATTAAGTTTTTATAATGTATGTCTAAGTTTTTAAAAAATATCTGTAGTATTTAAATTCAAATTATATATTAAAACATTGAGGATAATTTACTGTTTCATTTTTCTTATTTTAATCAATACTTTCAGGGATTTTTTTTAAAAAATGATTATTTTCTTATGTGTCAAAAAAATTACAAAAAAAAGTTCAAATTTAAAATCTTTTAAAATTTCGGACACTTCTAAACATGAATAATTTTTAAGCTTCTGTATTACATTATTTTCAAAAAAATTTTATGCATTGTTAAAAAAAACCCTATTTAAATCTTTTAGTTTTTCATAATTTTAAAGCCAGGTATTCAGGGCATCTTACATAGAATCTCTTGTTTTGTATTGTTCAGATAACAAATTATATTTGAATTTTGAATGTCTGAACATAATTTTCATTCAAAGAGAATTTTAATTTCAAGTTTATATTTTTTAACTTGAATCTTCAAATAAAGAGTATTTAAAAGCATCTGGACAAATTTAGAGTTAACATTTGCGCATATAAATAAATATAAAGATCCTTTTTAAAGTGAAGTTAAAAAAATATCTATTTATGCATAATCCCTCATCATTCATGTTCCATTAGTGGTTGACTGAAGAAAAGGTTATTAAAATTTGGACATTTTTATAATCTTAACCATGCAAAACAAGGAATTTTGTATTAGCTCCACTGAAATTCTGCATTGGAATTTCGAAAAAGATATTTATACGTGTCTCACATACTCAGTTGAAAAACATATATTTACCATAAATACTGATAATTCTTTGGATATTTAAAATTATTATTAGATTAATTTTTTAATATATATATATATTCGACTTCTAATATTTTTTCAAGTATTCCTTAAATTTCATATAATTTAATTAAGTGAGGGGATATTAAAGTCGCACTCTCTCTCTTCTTTACTCAACTACTTGAGGGCTTTTGGCGACGGACCTGTGGCCGGGGTACGAGGTGGTCAAGGTATCGAATCATGGTTGGCATGTCTCGAGTTCGAGCCCAGTGCCACAAAAAACCCGCCGTGTAGGGCAGCGATGCACGTTAAATCTATCGAGAGCTGAAATGTCCTCTCGTTGGTGTGGTGTGGTAGTTAGGAGAGGGGGTTGCCAGCTCAGGTGTCGCCCTCGTCATTTGACCATGCTTCAAAATTACGATGTCCATCGTTAAAAGCCCTCGTGTAGCTGAACAGTGCGACGTTAATATTCACTCACTTGGCGACGGATCTCGTAATTTTAAACCGTGGTCAAGTGACGAGGATGACGCTTGAGCATCGCTCCCTTACACGGCGGACCTTCAGTGGTGCTGGGGTCGAACTCATGACACGCCAGCTACGAGTCCGTTACTTTGACCATTAGGCTGCCGCGGCCTCACAATGTGGTTGAAAACTGCATGTTATGAGTAAAAATATGCTGAAACATTTGATGAACTTATAATAGATTTTTGCATAGAAGATAGATGTGTGATATGCTAAAATGACAATATGTAAAAGTTATGAGAATATGGATGACAATTTTTGAAAAATTCAATTTAAGTTTCAGTTTGAAACTTATTCGTTTTTTTTTTCAAATTTAATATTAAATAGTCGCAAAAACAAATTAATAGTTTAACGCATTCATAGATTATAAAAAGTAAAGGTATAAATGACATTGTTGGGAATAATAAGTTTTTATAGTTTTGAATTCATACTTCTTTGCAGGAGTGTAGACTATTAAAAGGCTGATGTAGAAGTTAGAAAACTAATATTTAAAATATATGGAAAACAATATCTGCAATTCCATGATCTTGACGAGCAGAAGACGGCATTTTTACTTAGTAGGGCAGAGTAAGCATAAGGTAGGAGCTTGTGGAGTAAACAACCAGGCCCCTGCAGTTTTGGCAGGTAATGAACTCCCATTTGTTGCTTTCAGTAAGGAATATAAAAATAACGAATACAAAAATAAGTCATGTAAAATTTTATATATTTTAATAACAATGAATTGTGAACTTAATTTCCAATTCATTGTCACAAGTTGGCAGTAACTATGGTACTCTATCGACCGTACTTCTTTATATATATATATATATATATATATATATATATATATATATATATATATTTGAAACATTTTGTTAAAACATTTTGTTAAAAGTTTGAGTCATATCCTTTTCAGAGGACCATAAATCTCAATTTTATTTATTACTGCATTCCGAAGCAGCGCCATCTAGTGAGCTTTCGTAGCTCCGGCTCGAATAATTTTTCGGCAGAGGCCTACTAACCACTGCTTGTTCAACACTTTACCGCATTTCCGCGCCCTGCGCGGCACCGCCAGTCCTAACGTCCAATAATGAGAAAGGTTTATTTCCCCGTCTTCTAAAGGGGTATGACTCAACTTTTAATTAACCTAATTCCTGCATGTCTTTCTCTTTGTAATTATCCCCTTTTGTAAATATTTTCCTTTAACTTTAAATAAATTCTCTTTTTACTTAAATGAAGTATTTGTGTTTAAATGACTTAGATTCATTTAATTCATCACTCACCCTTAAATACTTACCCCTAGACAAGCCACCTCGCCAATCTAAAATCCCGCCTTCTGAAGAGTCTGATTTTTATTCGAAGATTTATTTGGACTCCCACAGAAATAATTGGGGGATCGCCTGGGATTTGATTTCGAAAATCTTCTCTAAATAATAAGTTGATAACCTTCTAACTCTCTTCTTCTTTTAAAAAAAAACCATTTTTGGCTGCACGCCTAAAAAAAAGAACGGACTGAATCGAAAATGCGGATTGCCTCTCATAACATACTAACATATTTAGGTGAATAAAACGAGTCACAAGTCACAACTCAAGATCTTACAAGATCGCTCGCCGAAATCACGTTATTTTCTGCCGTGTACAACAACTACAAGAGTTTCACAAGTCCAGTGAACACATCCAGAAGCCTTTGAAGTTTGTTTTCAAGTAATTAATCACACGTCGTCAACTGTATCAGGTGTGTACTGTTTTTTTATTTCATTTTCCTTGCAACAGGAAAAAAAAGGGAATCTTCAGAAAAGAATACGTGAGCAAGTGTTAATTTACTTATAATAAAAAAAAAAAATGTTGTAGTCGATTTTATGAAGTAATTTATATTTTTAAGTATGTGTGTTTTTCTGAAATACTATTTTTCTATGTGTATAGAAATCGTATGAATTAAAATTTTCTACAAGTATATCTTTTAAAATATTAAGAAAGTCGTACGTAATATTCAAGTTTTATATTTGTATCTCATTTAATAACGAATTAAATTGCATTTCATGTGTGTACGAAAAGTGCGTCATTGACCTTGAACTAAGAAATTGATGTTCCTTCCATTTCTAAACATTTGGTAATTTCAATGACTCATATAATGTAACATTTCTCCCGCAGCTGTTTAGTAATTAATTATTTTTTATGAGTATTCGATAAATATATTTTGAAAGAATATGCTCTGTTTTTTAGAATTGATGAATGATCATGTATAATCTTACTTTTAATGTTGTGTTTTATCATTAAATATATAAGTATTTCGAGTTCATTTTTGACATAATTATTATGCTTTCTATTTAAACATGTGTTTATCCTTAAAATTTGCTGATGAGATCCTAAAAAGATTTTATTTTTATTGGTGTAATAAAAAATATATATGAGATTTTTCTTAATTGAATAACTTCTAATTGTTTGCTTTTTTCAGCAAAGAACTTTAAATGATTAACTTTTTCATATCACAATAAATTTAATCACAGTTTCTAAACAACATTTATATTAATTTATTTTTTCTTTCAAATTCTTTTTGCATTTATTATAACGAAATGAGATAACTGATATATCAAATGGTTTAAAAAAAAAGTTTTGTTTTTAGTTGAAATTAATGATTTGACTACTTTAAATTAAGCATTACGTATTTTAGCTCGCATTGTTGTCTTTACGCATTACTGGTTTAAAATATTTCTAAATGAATAGAATTTGAATATTTCAATGTATATTTAGTGTATTTTGATGCAATATCATTTTAACTTGAGAATTTTTGTAAATGCAAACGAGAATTGCCAATAGCAAAATCATTTTGTTTGAACGCGTGACAGTTTTGTTTATTCCTTTGGTTACTATCTAAACTTAAATTTAAATTTTAAAATGGCGTATCTTGGCAAAGGTCGACGGGAAGATTTATTTGTCTTAGCCACGGAATTAAATTTAAAATTCGATAAATCTATGACCATCGCCACACTCAAAGATCTAATTATTGGTAGTGAAGATTATGACGAAGAACTGACCAAAAACATACGTTCAGCGATTGTTGAGGATCGCAAAGCCAGAGAAGAATATTTACGCATTGAAGAGCAAAAAGAAAAATTACGCATTGAAGAGCAAAAAGAAAAATTACGCATTGAAGAACGAGAAGAAAAATTACGCTTCGAACAATTGAGGTTAGATGAGCAAAAACGCAAAGATGAATTTGAGTTGGAAAAGTTAAGAATCCAATTAGGCGCTGATACATCCAAAGAAAGTGATACTAAATTTCTCGTCAAAGAAGTTTCAAAGTTTATACATCGTTTTGATTTGAAAGAGGACATCAGTCTTTATCTAAAATTATTTGAACGTCAAGCGCAGAGATTAAATATTGATCAAGAAAACTGGGTTTCTCATCTGTCAGGCTTGTTACCGACGGAAATATCTCACATCATAGCGAGAGAGCCTGACGATAAAGCCAACTCTTACGAACACGTTAAAGATTTACTGCTGAAACGCTTTAAACTAACTCCAGAAAAGTTTCGACAACTATTTGTCACTCACCAAAAAGCACCTGAAAGAACATGGATTGATTTTTACCATGAGTTAAACACTTATTTCAACGGATGGATAGATGGATTGAAGATAGATACTTTCAACAAGTTATCAGATCTAATCATAACAGATCAACTCAAACGAAAAACTCCTTTTGAATTTAAAGAATATTATCTTGATGAATGGGCAAATATGAACTCCCCTGTTCAATTAGCAGAAAAACTAGAAGAATTCGAAGACTTTAAAAGGACTCTGAAACAAAAATCTAGCAGTCCATTTGTGAAGAAACAAGAATACAAATTCACAGAAAAGAATCGCAGATATGAAGCACCAGGAAAATTCGAGTATAACAGGAAAGATAAGAAGTTTCCAGCGTCAACGAATTACAACAAACATTACGAAGCCCCTGTTACCAAGTACGAATCTATTCAAAGATATCAAGACAGCGCGCAGAAAGGGTATTACA
This sequence comes from Trichonephila clavipes, assembly GCA_019973935.1. Lineage (NCBI taxonomy): Eukaryota > Metazoa > Arthropoda > Arachnida > Araneae > Nephilidae > Trichonephila > Trichonephila clavipes. The sequence continues at coordinate 183,997 of BMAU01000666.1, read as the reverse complement.
ACAAAAATTGCGAGAAACATTCAAATCACAATGCTTCCAAGCATATATGCTCAGACGAACTATTCAAAATCGCAGAAATTCAAAGAACCTCCAAAAGAAACTTGCACAATCATCGTTAAGGAAGGTTTACGTACTAAAGAGATATTTTTTGGAAAGGTGAAAATCACGGCGCTGATAGACAGTGGTAGTACCGTAAGTTTGCTTCGAGAAAACACAAGCAGAAGAATAATGGATCCAACAAAATTATCGAAGAACAAGATGCTTCTCACAGGTATTGGTGAAGCACAAGTGACAACTATCGGTTCCTTTGAACATAAGTTCAAAATAGATGATGAAAATTACTCGTTAGCTTGGCATGTTGTACCGACTGATAAATTAAAATTCGAAGCAGTTATTGGATCAGATCTTTTGGAACAAGCATCGATAAGTTTTACTAAAGAAGGAGTTAAATTCAACAAATATGAGAATCATGCACAGCTTATGCAAATATCTGCTGAAAATCTTCAAGAAGAACTAGATCTACGTCATGTTGAAAATCGTCAAATCAAGAAGGAACTTGAAAAGTTAATTCAAGACTACAAGCCAGAAAAAACAGCATCTACTGACGTCACAATGAGAATTATTCTAAAAGACGAAGAACCAGTCTGTCAACACCCTCGTCGACTAGCTTTCAAAGAAAGACAAGAAGTAAACAAACAGATAGAAGAATAGCTCAACGAAGGCATTATACGTCCGAGTTCTGCGGAATATGCAAGTCCAATCGTAATGGTAAAAAAGAAAGATGGATCTTCGAGAATGTGCATTGACTACAGAAAATTGAATCAGAAGCTTGTGAAAGATAAATTTCCGTTACCTATCATCGAAGATGTTTTAGACACTTTGCAAGAAGCAAAGGTATATTCTACATTAGATTTACGCAATGGTTTCTTTCACGTCGATGTTGACGAAGATTGCAGGAAGTATACATCCTTTATCGTCCCAGATGGACAATTTGAATTCAACAAAGTTCCTTTCGGACTAAGCACAAGTCCAGGAGTTTTCCAACGCTTCGTATCAAGTATATTTAGAGATCTTACTCGGAAAGGAATTGTAATCAGTTATTTAGATGATCTCGTCATTCCAGCGAAAAACGAACAGGAAGGTCTCGAAAAACTTAAAATTATTTTTGAAGTCGCAAAGAAATACGGGTTAGAAATTAAGTTCAAGAAGTGCCAATTCTTAAAAAAGAAAATTGAATTTCTAGGTCACATTGTAGAAAGCGGAACTATTAAACCATCTCCCACGAAGACACTAGCTGTCCGAAAATTTCCAGAACCAACAACAATAAAACAAGTACAAAGTTTTCTTGGTTTAACTGGATATTTCCGCAAGTACATCAAGGATTATTCAAAGATAGCTAAACCACTCAGCGATTTAACAAGAAAAGAAGACCTCTTTGTTTTTTCGGGATTCAACAAAAAGAAGCATTTGAAAAATTGAAGAAAATCCTGTCCGAAGGCCCAATCTTGCACCTTTACAAGTATGGAAGAAAAACAGAACTGCATACAGACGCATGTAAACAAGGGTACGGCGCAATTTTGTTACAAGAAGCAGAAGATGGAAAGTTACATCCCGTTTACTACATGTCGAAAAAGACAAATACAGCAGAAGAAAAGTATGACAGCTACGAATTAGAGGTACTAGCAATTATCAACGCATTAAAGAAGTTTCGTGTTTATCTTTTAGGACAACACTTTAAAATAGTAACTGACTGTTCAGCATTTCAGAAGACTATGCAAAAAAAAGGAGCTAATTACTCGCATAGCCAGATGGGCGCTTCAATTAGAAGAATTCGATTATGAAATAGAGCACAGAGCTGGAAGTCGTATGAAGCACGTTGATGCTCTTAGCCGATATCCCGTAATGATGGTATGCAATGATACATTAACTTCAAAGCTTAAAAAAGCACAAGAGGAAGATGACAACATCCAAACATTGAAATCACTTCTAGAGAAGCAAGAATCAGAAAAATTTTTTGAGCGAAATGGTATACTCTAAAAGTACTTAAATGGTCGAGAATTAATTGTAACACCTAAAGCAATGCACGCTGAACTAATTAAATTGATTCACGAAAATGGTCAGTTCTCAGTAGGAAAAACAGAAGAAATTGTGAAACAGGAATTTTTTATCCCAAATTTATCCAACGTCGTTAAAAAAGTAATAGTTAATTGTGTTCCATGTATCTTAGCTAATAAGAAAACTGACAAAAAGGAAGGGTTTTTGAATCCTATTTCTAAGGAAAGCATTCCTTTAAGTACGTACCATGTTGACTTCATTGGTCCTTTACCCTCCACAAACAAAAGTTATCAACACATTTTCACCGTAGTAGACGCATTTACCAAATTTACTTGGCTATATCCCGTCAAAACTGTGTCTGCTGAAAGTGCCCTCGAAAAACTAAAACAACAGCAGAAACCCTTTGGTAATCCCATCAGAATTATCTGATACAGGTTCAGCGTTCACTTCAAAATTATTCAACGACTACTGTGATGAAGAGAACATTCAACATCTACAAATAGCAACAGGTGTTCCTCGAGGAAACGGACAAGTTGAACGAATTCATCGAACTTTGATTCCAGTTCTCACTAAATTATCATTAGACGACTCAACGAAATGGTACAAATACGTCGACAGATTACAGAGAATACTAAATAGTACTATAAGTCGCAGTACAAAATGGACACCATTCGAACTATTAGTGGGAATCAAAATGCGTAACAAGGAAGACATCCTAATCAAAGACTTACTTCTAGAAGAAATGGTGAAAGAATTACTAGAACAACGCGAATTTTTAAGAAACGATGTAAAAAAGAACATTGAAACCCTGCAGTCTGAAAATAGAAAGACGTATAACAGAAGAAGAAATAAAGCTTCGTTATACAAAGAAGGTGATTTAGTTGCCATCCAAAGAACCCAATTTGGAGCTGGACTGAAACTAAGACCAAAGTTCTTAGGCCCGTACAAAGTAACAAAAGTTAATTCCAAGGATAGGTATGAAGTGGAAAAGGTTGGTCAGCACGAAGGACCGAACTCAACCACCACCTCAGCTGATTTGATGAAACATTTTTACGCTTAATTGAATTTTTTTATATTAGTTATTATTTTTAATTTTTCTCATATTATATCCCTGTTGAGAAATTAATAGATGTTCTATGGTAACACTCGTTTCCATTAATCATTTTATATTCACTTGTAACATTTATTATATTTTCGTATTATTCATTATCTTTCTATTGATGCGAAGGATTTTTTTTATGGTTTAGTTAATTGTAGATCACAACATAGAATATTTTGTTTTTATATGCTTTATTTTAGGTTCGGAATTGGGAATATTAGGTATACATCTTTTCATCTGTAATATTTTATTTTATTATCTTTAAGAATCTCGTATTATTTGTCTTTATTGCATCCACATTCCAATAATCATCAAATTTATAGTTGTAACTAAAAATAGTTTGTATTTAAAGTACTTTAGCTCTCCACATTTTCTAAGAGCTGAGAGACCAGCTCTGTCAGGAGAGGGTGATTTTGTAGGATTTTCCCTTTGAAACATTTTGTTAAAAGGTTGAGTCATATCCTTTTCAGAGGACCATAAATCTCAATTTTATTTATTACTACATTCCGAAGCAGCGCCATCTAGTGAGCTTTCGTAGATCCGTCTCGAATATTTTTTCGGCAGAGGTCTACTAACCACTGCTTGTTCAACACGTCACGTCTTTACCGCATTTCCGCGCCCGTCGCGGCACCTCCAGTCCTAACGTCCAATAATGAGAAAGGTTTATTTCCCCGTCTTCTAAAGGTATAACTCAACTTTTAATTAACCTAATTCCTGCATGTCTTTCTCTTTGTAATTATCCCCTTTTGTAAATATTTTCCTTTAACTTTAAATAAATTCTTTTTTTTACTTAAATGAAGTATTTGTGTTTAAATGACTTAGATTCATTTAATTCATCACTCACCCTTAAATACTTACCTCTAGACAAGCCACCTCGCCAATCTAAAATCCCGCCTTCTGAAGAGTCTGATTTTTATTCGAAGATTTATTCGGACTCCCATATATATATATATATATATATATATATATAAGAAGTACGGTTGATAGAGTACCAATAATTTTAACGCAATTTTATATTTCGCTCTCGTAAACTTTACTCCTTTTAAAACATGTATTGCCAAAATACTCGCCTTTTGTATATTTATAAATTTTAAAAATATAATGGTTATCTTACCCAACATTTTAAATCAGGGGCGGCAACTGTGTAGCTAAGACGTGCTAAACCAATCTATCAGTATCATTCAGCGTGCCACATAGTAGGAAATTTTTGAAATCCTTCGATTTTTACGGTAATATTTGCAGATTTAAAGAATAGAGGTAAATAATTTAGATTTACAGTTTTATTTTATATTAATTATGGATCAATAAAATACATTTATTAACATAAAAATAAACAATATAAAATGTTACTATTTCTTCAACAAAGATAAAAAATATTAAAAATGTATGTTTCCAACATATTTATTTAAATAAGAAATAGACAAAGTGAAATATAAATTATTCCCTTCATTACAGTTAAATAAAAATTGTAATGCGAATTAACTCTTTCACCACTCTTTTTTCATATCGCAAAACCATGGGTATAATGCGTGACACGATTCTGAGCATTCAGTCGTTAAACAATTTCTTTGCCAAATCGAAATATTTTTCATATTAGGAAAGATTTTTTACTTTGATATGCCAAATCATAAGTGGAAAGCAGAGTACATGCAATTTTCTTTTTTCAACAATTAAATCCCCTAGCAATAACACTCAATTATTTACAAAATAGCTGTAAATTTATCCTTAGAATTATTTTTCAGATTATTTTGTAGTTCCTTAAATGTCCATAACTCAGAGGATGTTTGTCAAATAAGGTCTATTATCAACTTCCATCCACTCAAGAATTGAGAAATTTGTAGAGTAGTACTGAGTGCCACTAAGAATTGTACCACGTGCCACAGGTCCATAGATTGCCGACACGTTTTAAATGTTCTTATTAACTAACCATCTCCTATTCAAACACAATTTATATGATAAAAAAGGGTTTTCATTCATTTTGTAGGGAATTGTATTAGATTCCACCATAAGTAATTTTGTGTATCAAAAAAATTACGTTGTTTCGGGGATCCCCTTAGAGCAAAACGAAAGGAATTTGACATAATTATAGTAAGTTTCTCTAAAAGGGGAAACGTTCACTTTCAAAATACACTGCGTAAAGTGGTTTTAGGTGTACGAAGTTATATTCACTATTATTCCTAAAATAAATTTTGATATTTTGGTTTTTCGTTAAGTTTTGAAGTTATTTCTTCAAATATACTTCTCCATTACATTTCTTTCAAACTTGCTATTTTCTTTTGCGGCCACGGTAGCCTGATGGTCATGGTTATGAACTCGTGTCCAGTGTTCGAGCCCTGGCACCACAAAAGTTTAGCCTTGAAGAGGAGCTGATGCACGTTAAACACGTCGAGGTCAAAAGTCCTCACGTTGGTGTGATGTGGAAGTTTGGAAGGGGAGTTATCAGCTCAGGTATCGTCCTCGACACTTAACCGCGGTTCAAAATTACGTAGTCGCTCGTCAGTAGCCACCGTGTTGACTTAGAATGCAATATAAACCCTTGACGTGTGCACTTGAGTTAATTTGAGTACGCTAAACAGTTCCAAATATGCACATTACATATAATTCAAACGAGTTCGCATTTTATGCTGCTGTAATTTTCTCACTCAAATATCAGCGAGCGCCGTCTGCACTCGTGATATTTAACTGTTGTTTCTTATATTTACGATTTAGTCGTGAAACATCAAAAACTTGGATAAAATATTTGTATAAAAAATTAAGGGGAAAGAAATACTTAGATTTTAGAAGCAAATTACTAGAAAATATGTTAGGGAATATTTACAAGATATTTCACTACTCTATCTTGAACAGGAAAAACGCCTAAGGGATTAGAATACACTCTCATCTTCAAAATTAAAAATCTGAGAAAAACACATTTAAAATTTGTAAAGGCATAAAAAAAATTCCAATGCCTGTAAAGCTTTAATTTTTTAATATGTTACTATCCAACTTATGTTCTACATGAAAATTCTACTTGAAATATATATATATAAATATGACTGAAAATATCTTTTCTAATTTAAAATTTTCTTCGACATAATATTGATAACAATTGTTAATTTGATCAATTATTCCGTTTTATCAGAACCTTATATATTCTCAAGAGTTTTAAATGCAAAATATTTATACAGAAAATAGTAGTGATACAAACGTAATCCAGAAATCACCAAGATTGTAAATATATTTTTTTCTCAGTTCCCCATTGTGGCAGGTAAGCAAGTTTAAGTTTTTGTTGCATGACTGTAAAATATACTGTAATGTAGTGCTACAATATATTTATTATAATGTAGTTTGTGGTACGCCAGGGAAATATTTAGTTCATTCTGCAACATTTGCATTCTGTAGTCTAATTGTAATATCACGTGAAAGCTGGATTTTATATTTACCATTTTCAGTCATATTCCATCCCTTTCAAGTATTATTTATCACAGTAGCCTGCGTACATTTTGGTCATGGCATTTTTCAAAAGGAAAAAAAATAATGAAAACAAAGTAAAGAGCTTTTAAATTATATAAACTATGTGTCAAAAAATAAATTGGTCTTTAAATCAATCTTAATTAAGTAAATGTGCGAAAACTCAAAAGCTTAAAAACATAAGCAAACACAAAGGATTTTAGAAATTAAAATTGCAGTTAATAGACATTTCACACGAAATAATGGATTGTGTTAAAAAAAATATTTTTAATTAATTCAATCTAGGAATTCAAAAATGCTTTAAAATAAAACCGAATTTAAAATCAAAACTCAGAAAATTAAAATTTCTTAAAACCTAATTGGTTTTTAGATCAGAAATTGAGCAAGTTTTCCAAATATATGAAATATATATATATATATATATATATATATATATATATATATATACTTATTAAATATATATGGGAATGTAATCAATTGAAAAAAATGCCAGTGCTTTGGGGGGTCTTTACCCAAGAATCCCTTCCCTTGTGAGCGCCACTGATTGAATGTGTATTATGTGCGCAAATGCTGACGTAGAGAAGGGGATTTTCTCTCAGTGCAAGTTGTTATGTTGATTTATAGCGAAAAAAATCATTCAACAGAAAAATATAAAGATCAAGATATAAATTTGCATAAATTAAAAGTATTGAAATGACTTTTTATGTGTTATTGTTAATTAAAAATATAAAAAATTGCAGAAATCCAAGTTTTATTTTACAAATTTATTCAGCATATATAATGCTACTACATTTATTATAATTTTGTTAAATAAAAAAATAATACTTTTACTTTTTACGTCATAATTAAAAAAATAAAAAAATAACAGGAAAATATTCTTGAGTTTTCTTCGTCTGATATTCAACAATGATTACAGAGAGCTTCTGTATGGTTAAAATTGTAACACCGAAATAAAAATGTTCCTTTTAAAAAATTTTTAAAGCTCTTAATAATAACAGGAGAAAAATAAATTTTCTTTTGCTTATACATATATTAAAAATATTTTTCAACTTTGAATGAGTCATTTCTTTAAATGCAATAAATTGGGAGAAGTTTCTATTGGCCGTGAAGTGGAGAAAATGTCCATTTCACAATCCTCGCCCTAGGCCACAGCTGTGAATGAGAAACCTTCCCTTTTGAACAACACAGAAACCGAAAAGCAATAAAATCATCCCTGCAAAACAATTTGAGGACCTCCCGCAGTTTTAAGGGGGGAAGGCATAAAACTGCGGTGCGCTTTCGAAGCAGTTCGCGAAATTCATCCGAAACATTTTTGCTACCACTAGCTTTGAAAAAGTAGACCGCTTTCGAAGTGAAATTCAATTAGCGGGTCATCCATTCAGAGGGTTAAGAGTCCGAAATGTTTCTCTCAGCCTTAAGAGATACTTAGAGAGATCAGATGGGGTCTGACTTGAAGGTTTAAGGAATTCCCCTGGAAGCACAATGGTTTTTCCAAATACCATTTCAGCGCAGGATGCGTTGAGTTCCTCCTTGACGCACGCTCGCAGACCCAGCAAAACCACTGGTAGCGACTTTGTCCATTTTGTATCTTGACACCGAATAGCTTGCTTGAGGGTACGATGAAGCCGTTCAACCATACCATTCGAAGAAGGGTGGTACGGAGTGGTTCGAATTCGTTGTATTCCCAACATTTGTTTCAGGCTGTAGAGAAAATAAGACTGGAACTAGCCTCCTTGGTCTGTGATTATGATGGTAGGTACACCGAAGGGCGATATCCAGTTAGTGATGATGCTTTTTCCACGGCTTCAGTGGAGATTTCGGTGAAGTGATCAATGCATGTCAACAGGAAGGTGAAGCCATCAAATGGTGGAAGTGGTCCAAATAGATATCGATGTGCTGAAATCTCTCAGCGGTCGGAGCAAAAGGTTGTATGGGGCTCACGGTATGCCTCTGGACCATGGATCGTTGACATGGGATGTAGCATCATGTCCATTTAGCAATGTCCTTCAGTATAGACGGCCAGACGAAGCAATCTTGGATAAGCATTTTGTGGCACGAATACCTTTATAGGAAAGATTATGGAGAGAGCGAAATACTTCAAAGCGTAGCTCCTCTGGCACATAAGGCCGTACTTTTTCTCTAGTGACATCACAGAAGATTTCAAGAGCGTTTCCCATTTTAAAAAGTTTTAATTTAATGGATAAGTCATTGGAAGAAATTAAGGTTTTAAGTTCCTCATATTTGGTTTGACTATCGGCTAAGTGTTGGAGGTCAGTGGTTGAAAGATTAAGGGCATTATTCTTGAGAGAGCATCTTCAACGGACTTATCAGATCCTGAAACATGTCTGATATCTGTGCTGAACTGTGATGTGAAATCAAGATGTCTGAGTTGACGGGGAGAACACGAATCCGAGATTTTATTAAACGCAAAAGTTAAAGGGCGATGATCTGTGAATATTATAAAATTATGTCCTACCAGAGCTGATGCCTAAAATGTTTTATTGCTAAGTATATAGCAAGAAGTTCCCTGTATTTTGCGTGCTGTACATACGTGCTGTATTTTGTTTCTGTTGCACTCAGTTCACGTGAGAAAAACGCGATAGGTCGAGGACCACTTTCCGTGAAGCAATTTAATGCACCTCCAACTGGGGAGTTGGACGCGTCAAACAGTAAACAGAGCTGTTGATCGGAAATAGGATAGTATAGGGTAGCAATGTTAGCCAATGAGGATTTGCATTGCATAAATGCGATCTCTGCTTCCTCGTTCCAAGGAACGGGACGTTTATCGTTTTTTTTTACAATTAGTAAACAACTTGTTAAGAGGTGCTTGTGCATTGGCTGCATGGGGTAAAAAACGTCTATAAAAATTTAACATGGCCAAAAAATGCCTTAGTTGTGAAATAGTATCTGGCTTAGGAAAATTTGCAATGGCTTCTACTTTATCGGGAAGTGGTTTAACACCTTCAGCTGTTATGAGACAACCCAGAAATTTTACAGATGTTTTGCCTAAAACACATTTATCGGTGTTTAACTTGAGACCGTAATCTCTTAAACGAGAAAAGATTTGATGTAAGTGGTCAAGGTGTTCGTTCTCGGAGGAAGTTGCTATGAGTAAGTCATCAAAATATGGAATACAAAATTCTAGATGAGCTAAGACTTGATGCATGTGTCTCTGAAATGTTTGACCGGAATTTCGAAGTCCAAAGGGCATAGCAGTATACTCGAATAGACCAAATGGGTAGTTACAGATGTTTTAGGAATATCGGGTGGATTTATTGCTATTTGATGATACGCTCGGGCCAAATTCAAAGTAGTGATTATAGTTTTTCCCTACAGATTTTGAGTGCAGTCTTGAATGTGAGGGACTGGACAGCGGTCGGGCACGGTAACTGAATTAAGTCTACGGTAATCACCACAGGGTCGATACTCTCCATTAGATTTTTTAACAACATGCAGTGGGCTTGCCCAGGGACTCTTTGACGGACGAATTATGCCTTGTTTTATAAGGTATTTAAACTCTTTCTTAACAGCTTTTAAAATTGTGGGTGCGAGGCGACAAGGTTTTGAAAATACTGGTGGGCCTTTAGTTTCTATGTGATGATAAACTTGATTCGAAGTATCAGCATTTATCGGTTGTGAAGGGTTAATTAATTTGAGATATTGTTTTAAAACCTTATCGAACTTAGTATTGCCGACTAATATTGCTAGGTTAGATGCTGCAGACTTAATTTTTGGAAGTTGGCCGCTCGAAGAAAGTTTAGTGTTGACGTCGATAACTCTATGATGTTTAGCATCGACAAGAAAATTAAATGTTTTAGGAAATCAACCCCAATGATTGGTTGGCGTGCATCTGCGATTACGAAAGACCAGGTAAATTGGTGTCGTAAACCTAAACCGAGTTAAATTCGTTTTGTGCCATAAGTTGGTATTTTTGTGCCATTCGCAGCGTACAAAGTTAAGTCTTGTTGAACTTTAGCATGAGGCGCGAAAGATTTCAGAATAACAGAAATATCCACTCCTGTATTGATCAAAAAAGTTATCTTAGAGGAAGAATCGGGTGGGTTGATGAGGTGGTTAATGAGACGATCGCCATTCTAGTTTTCCGAACGAAAAGAGCATGGAGTAGCACTCTTTTTTGCTTTTTTGCTAAAATTTGTATGGTAAAAACAATATCCATTTATGGGTTCTTGGTAAAACGATAACGCGATTTACTGCAATTGCGGGAATGGTTTGAGTTACGGGCTGGGCTACGGGAACGCGTCATGAAATTAGTTAGTTCGCTTACTTGCTGTGTAAGTTGAGCAATTTGTTGTTCTAATGACGCAGTTTTTTTTTCAGATGTTGCTGCAACTGAATTAATTCCTTGGGAAAAAGTCAGGTCATTGATTTTATCAGCAACAGTAGCTAGCTGATCTAAGTTTTCGTTGAGAGCAGCAAGAATTGTTTGCTTTCCGTTAGACAAACGTCCGAGCCACAGCGATTTCAAAAGTGGCTCGCTAACATTATCGCCGGCGAAGGAACGCATGCGCGTAAGGAGCTGTGATGGCCGTTGGTCCCCTAATTCTAAGCCCTGGTGGAGAGTTCAAATTTTAGAATCCTCACTTTCTGAATGCACTTCGATTAAACGCTTTTTTAAGACTTCGTACTTTCCGTTTTCAGGTGGTTTTAGAACCAAGTCGCTAACAGAATTTAAAATATCTGACTCAACAGCAGACAGAACATAATTAAATTTAGTGGTATCATTTAAAATTTTGGCTAAATCGAACTGCGCCTCTAATCGCACAAACCAAAGCGCAGGGTTATGTTTCCAAAAAGGTGGTGGTTTGACTGCCACGTGGGATATCTAGTTACTATCACATTCATTAGGTATGTTGGAAGGTATAAATAAAATATTTTACGTAAGTATGTTTTGCGTTGAAAAGCAAACGTTAGGAAAATGAAATTATATTTGCAATAAAATATGTATACAGGATTAAAAATCTTACATGCATGCGATAAACAAAAAATTATTTCTTCGCGAAATGGGCAAATAGTTTTTGAAAAAAATATTATTCAGCTGTGTTAAATGTGAGTGCAACAGAAATTTTTGAAAAAATATACAGCACACACAAATGAAAAAGAAAAGTAATAACTTATTGATTTTCCAGCGACAGCTCAGGCATGAAACGAGTAAAAATTGATGGTGGGAAGAATCCGAGGATGAGATTAAAATTAGAAAATTAAAAACTTAACATTATTATCTTTAAAATGAACTGGATGTTAACGGAGTGCGTTCACGCGTGTTCAGGTCTTCAATGGACTAAATTCGTGATGGTCACATGATAAAGGCAACCACGTGTTTCCCATTGATTAAAAATTGACATACTAGTTGTTCAGCTTGTAAAGTTTAAATAACACTTAAAATTTAATGATTGGGTAAAGAATTAACGTGTTGAAATTCTTCAAACAGTTTTTAAAATTAAAAAAAAATATACTTACATTATACGAGTAATTTTAAATTAAGGGTCTTTGTTTAACTATGTGTATTATTATATCGTTGACAAACATGTACTTTCCAAAAAGAAGTTTCTGCAAAAATCAAAAATTGGCAACAGTGAAGCACATGAACTGGAAACGCGTGATTATATTTATGATATAATTATGACGTCGCATGAATTTATGAACTGATTGGCCGAAAACACGTGTCTCAGTTATCATGTGACTCTGACGTCACATGAATTTAGTCCATTATGGCGTGAAGTGAGAACTATTAAATGCTTATTCCACGCCATATAAATAGTAAAAACGAATGATAATAAAGGTTAAACATATTTTTAATTTACAGCATTATGGAATATTATAAGAATTACTTAGGTTGAAACAAGGGAATTGAATAAAGGGAAAACACGTTTTTCCTCGTGCGAGTCAGAGAGAGAAGTGGGAGCGAGTGTCCAAAAGAAGAAAGTTTTTTGATTGTCCGTTAATAACAGTTCGCTTCTCTCTGCTCGCAAGTTGGTTCCAGTCAAGAGGAATGAGGTAGATGCTGAGGACCGCCTCACTGCTCTCATGGTACGCCGCTGGTGTCTCGATAACTGTCCCCAAATTATGAAAATATCTCCTCATCAACTATTTAGCCCCGTAGAACATATTTGGTGCGATTCTGATGTAAAAAAAAAAACGTGACAAATAAGCACAAAATGTTAAGTGAAAACAATAATCACAGAAGAATGGAGGAAAATCGATGCAGAAAATATATATATATATATAAGCACCAAACATACATATTTCAAATTTAAAATATATTTTAAAACTTGGATAAAAAACTTGATTGTTGGATTTACTTATCTATTTTCTATCTTCTCTGAAACATTGCATTACTTTTTACTTAATTTCTAAGGACTGATTGTTTAATTAACATCAGATTTTGAAACTACGTAAGGGTTAAGAAATTTGTATATAAGGGTTGCAAAGAGCAACAGATCTTTTTATTATGAACCGTGTTAAAGCGTTGAGAATATCACCTGATCTGGCACACACAACCTACTGCGCAACTCATATTTCAAATATAGTCTAAATATGTTACGTTCTTTTCGAGTATTCAGGTAGATTTTCTATTTCTGATTATTTTAATTAATCAGTTAACCATATCAAGATAAATTATTATGTGTAATTTTTTAATTAACCCTTTGAGAATTTAGTTATAGTTTTTAATGCAAGATTTAGATAAGAGTTTTTTAATATTGACTACTTAAAGAGTTCATATAAATTAAAATATTTTAGAACTTTCAATGAAATAATGTGGTCAATTAATGACCAAACGATGCTACTGCAGTTTTTAATGCGTAAAATGACATTTTTGTCAACATTAGCGCTTGATAGTGTTACCATTGTAACTGTGTTAAACCTTCCTTTTGCTTGACTTCTTTGTGTTTTAACTTTTTATAGTACAAGAAATAATTTTGATATATTTTTTAAAAGTTTATTATTGCATTTCATCATAGTGATTATAGTTTTGGTTTAACTATAGTTTTAGCAGTATTCTTAAGCTTAGTTTATACCGCTGGTCTTAGGCATGGTTTCTATTGTTTATCTTATGCTTTTATTTTTAGTAGTTTTTTTATTAGTACTCTTGCCGCATTGTACTATAAATAATAATGTTATACTCAGTTTTACACAACTCCATATGACAAAAATATATTTTGTTCAGCAAATAATAGCTTAGTTTATGCTGTTGGTCTTACGCATGGTTTCTAGTTTTTGTCTTATGCCTTTACTTTTTGAAATTTTTTTAGTACTATTGTCATATTGGGCTATAATTAATGTTATATTCAATTTTACAGAACACCATATGACAAAAAATATTAGCTCAGCAAATATTTTAAGTTACAGAGAAGAGTAAAAAAATCTGACAGTTCTCAAATGAAGAAAAGATCACTGTTGTTTCACACAACGCAAATTTATTAGTTATAAAGCATTCATTGATGCAAATTCATTTTTTAATAGAATGGCATTTGTGATTTTCACTCAAGCTTATGCAGAAAGGAAGAAAAAAAGGGACGTATTATAACCTTCTGTTATAGCTGCAGATTGTAGGATAAGGGATGCTACACTTATTCACATTTTTATTGGATGTTTCAGCCGTAGCTTTAAATTATTTAATTATTATTTGTAATAAAAAATTAGCAATGATTTTTGCAACTTCGGTATTTTCTACTCCAGTGTGCTTTTTTAATTAGACTTCCATTCATTTAAAAACAAATTATAATTTCAAAATTCTGCAATTAAACAAAATTATTAATTCAATCATTTTCAGAAATAAACTTTTATTGGTCTTTAAAATATTTCCATGCAATGTTTTGGATTATTGTTTGTCTTGTACATTAGTTATAATTTCTTATTTTGAATTAATCCATTACTATGAACACGTTCTACTTTGTAAACAACGTTGAGCCAAACCCAGCCTTAATTCTAGTGTAATGTTAATCTATTCGAAATTCAAACCTCTCATGCAAATTTTTGAAGCTTTTTTTTAACTATATGGATAGAAGATTATCTGTAGGTTTCAGATTCAGAATTTTATATTATTTATTTCAATATCTTTGCTAAAATATCTTTTTAACTGTTTTTGTTCATGTAGAGAGCAAGCAGTGGCGGCGTTAGGCGTTGGCGACCGCCGATGGCCTCACGCTTGAGGGGGCCTCGCAAAGGTTTTAATTATTTAAAATTAATAAAGGTGTCGGAAGGTAAGTTTTTAATTATTTAAAATTAATAAAGGTTGGTATTAATAAAGGTGTCAGAACAAGAAGACTCAATATAAACCCAAGAGCATTCTTCACGCCATGCGGATGCCACAGTTGGAATTTTCTTTTGATTGGTGCAGCTAACTCTTCTGCAACAGCCAAAACATTTGTTGTCTTCATCAATAAAATCTATGTGCTGTTTTCAAAGTCAAGTAAGCGTTGGGATATTGTAAAAATTAAATTAAAATTGACATAAAACCTCTATCTGAAACACAGTGGGAAAGTAGAATTGGAGCAGTAAAAGCAATATTTTTGCAATTTGATGATGTTATCGAATGCGTGAATGAGCTGAAAAATAAAAGTCATGATTCTGAAACTCTAAGTGACTCTGACGCAGTCTTGAATGAAATGATCAGTTTTGAGTTTATTGTTGAGATAAACGTATGGTACGAGGTTTTACTACATGTGAACAATATAAGCAAACTATAGCAATCGGTTCAAGTCAACTTGAAAGTCGCTATTGATACTTTGCGGTCCTTTTGCAGCTGGATTCAAGAATTCCATAATACAGGATTTGACAATAGTGTTGCACAAGCTCGATTATTTGTACAGAAAAGTACTTTCGAAATTGAGTCTCAATTTAAAGAAGAAAGAACAGCCAGGAAAAAACGAATGTTCGGTTATGAACGTATTGATGAACCTACTCAATCTTTTAAAATGCAGTGCAGAGTTAACTTTTTAACACAATGATTGATGCTATTAAAGTTGACACCGAACGTCGATTTAAAGCGCTCAATGAATATTTTGAACAATTTACTTTTATTTATGATATCAGTTATTTCAATTCTATACCAAAAGAAGACCTTCTCAAGTATTGTAATGTGATTTAGGTACAATACTTCG
This sequence comes from Trichonephila clavipes, assembly GCA_019973935.1. Lineage (NCBI taxonomy): Eukaryota > Metazoa > Arthropoda > Arachnida > Araneae > Nephilidae > Trichonephila > Trichonephila clavipes. The sequence continues at coordinate 168,271 of BMAU01000666.1, read as the reverse complement.
GAAAGGGGAAAACAGCGACATACAGCCTTTCAAACTACACTGGTGTGCAAAAATTAAGGACGAAGTCGAAAAATTAGCATATCAGCTGAACGAAGAGGCAGAGCGGACAGAAAGACCAATCAGGAGATTAAGTAAGGTGATGTACGGTGGCACATGCGCAGATATGCAGGTAGACGTAATGGGGGAGTGTCTGAGTAGTATAAAGTATGTTGTCGGTGTAAGATCAGTATTTCTGGCAAAGAGATTGCACGCCGTATAGCAGTTAAAATCACACCGAGTTGCTGCCTCAGCGAGAAATGGCGAATAATCAATCTGTTAGACGACATCTGGATGCTTTTACCCGGGGTCGAATCATTGGGAAGTTGGAGGAAGGCCGCAGTGTGACAAGTGTGGCTGCAGAGTTCGGAATTGCTCACAGCATCGTTTCACGACTTTGGAGACAATTTCAAACTACAGGAACAGCTATCCGGGGGTTCAGTAGTGGTCGTCCACAAGGAACCACACCCGCAGATGACCGGTACATTGTCTTACAGGCCAGAAGAAACAGGCGGCAGACAGCGGGAGAAATCTCTAGACACACGACACAGGCGACTGGACGACCGATATCGCGTTTTACCGTGGCCAGAAGACTGCAGGGTGGTGGTCTGTTTGCACGACGCCCTGTACGGTGTGTACCTCTAACGCCTGCCCATCGGAGAAGACGTTCTCTGTGGTGCTGGGAACACCGGAATTGGAGAGACAATGAATGGGGACGAGTACTCTTTACAGATGAGAGCAGATTTAGTTTGAGTAGCGATTCTCATCGCATACTCATCTGGAGATAGCGGGGAAGCCGCATTCATCCCTCGAACATCATTGAAAGGGACAGGTATGGAGGTCGCGGTGTTCTCGTTTGGGGAGGCATCATGCTTGGTAGTCGTACAGACCTTCACATCTTCGACGCAGGTTCAGTCAACGGGACCCGTTATTGTAACGAGATTCTTCTTCCATATGTGCGTCTTTTTAGAGGCGCTATGGGTCTGCAGTTCCTTTTCATGGACGACAATGCACCATGTCATCGCACAGTAGCTGCCGAACAGCTGTTAGAGAGTGAGGATATTGAACGTATGGATTGGCCGGCACGATCTCCGGATCTCAATCCCATCGAGCATGTATGGTATTTTCTAGGCAGACGCTTGGCAGCTCGTACCTTACCACCAGTAACGATTCGGGAGCTTCGATTGGCGCTGCAAGACGAATGGGCCGCAATGCCTCAACAACTCATTGACACCCTCATTCTCAGCATGGGCAGACGCTGTGAAACCTGCCTAGCAGTCAGGGGAGATCATAACCCCTACTAAAGACCGGATGTTTCTTGCTGGACACCCATCACAGGGATGTTTCGGCCTTCAGTCGCATTGCGCTCCATGCTACTTTTTCAATCAAGCTTCTTTTTATCCTTCTGATTTCTCTTTTAGTAAGTGTTGCTTACATGTCCTTACGTATTGGGGATCTTACGGTATTAAATGTGTTGATTTGGAAAGCTTTTGTACAAAGTTATATTGAAAAAACCGTCTCGTCCTTAATTTTTGCACACCAGTGTATATGAAGAACTCTAACTTTTAAAAACGAATTCACTAGACCAGGTGTGCCACCGACATTTTTTTTTAAATTTTTAAATATTAGATTTTTAAAGTTTTTTTTTCATTTTGAAATTCATTTTAGGAGAAATTTATGTATATATATATATATATAAATATATATATATATATATATATATATATATATATATATATATATATATGTGTGTGTGTGTGTGTGTGTGTGTGTGTGTGTGTGTGTAAATCCACAATGTATTTGCCTGTTACCTTTTCTTGTTTTAAAATAAATGCTTTTTGATAATAGAAACGTCCTTTAGATTAAAATAAATTTATTTGATTTTACTATAATAAATAACTTTCTTAATAAATTCCGAATTACATTATGAATATTCTTTACTATGGATGGCACATGATTCTCTGTGTGTGAGACTTTCATTTCTTCTCCTCTTCCTTTCACTCCAATAAATGTTTTTGTTTCCAAATCTGAAATAAAGGTACATATTTTTATGTGCGCCCCACGAGATTATAATATTTTTCCGAAGTAGCCCGCAAGGTCATTTGGGTTGGGCACCCCTGCACCAGACTCTATCAGCGACGCGAAACAACTCATTTAGTACATTTTAGAAAATAATTTGGAAGAAATATATCCAAATGTTTATATAACAATTAGAATCCTGCTCACATTTCTCATCAGTACAGCTTCCGCTGAGAGAAGCTTCTCAAAGTTAAAATTGATTAAGACCTACTTGTGAAGCACGATGAGTCAAGAGAGACTACCTGCGTTATCAGTTCTATCAATTGAAGCTGAAATAGCGGCTAGTGTTAGCTATGACATAATCCTGAAAATGTTCAGTGAGGCCAAAAGGCGAAAAGTTCGTCTATTTTAATTTCTATTTGTGTAATTTTTGTCATCATTTGATTAGCAATAAATCTCGTTTACTCATATATTAGCTTAACTATAATTCGGCTTATGTAATTTAACATTTTCTTGACTGGGAAAAAAGGAGGCCACGCGAACCCTAATTTCGCCGACGTCCAAGAGTGGTCTAGCGCCTCCACTGAGAGCAAGGTTGACGCAACTATTTGTTTGTCGCGTTTTTTGGCGATTAATGGAATGTTTAATATAAGAACACATATTATCATAACTGTATTGGTTTCTTTGATTTTTTGTTTCTTTATTGTTTATCAAACGAAAAGTAATGACAAATATTTCAGAAATTTTTTAAATAATTGTATTTGGTAAATCTTATATTTTTAAGAATATAATTATATACACTGCATGTACTTATTTCTACTTATATTTATTCTATTACATTTTTTCCCTGTTCAAATAAAGAAAAATAATTATAAATATGTGAAAAATACTTCTTATATACATTTTGTTAATTTTTGACTAGTTTAAGATAAATCAGTGAGTTTAATTTCTGAATCATATGCACTTATTACACCCTAATAGCTTTTTTATAGTGAAAAGTGTGGCGTGCCTCGGCACCCACCTAATTTCTCTTAACTGGAAACAACTTGCGAGCAGAGAGAAGTGAACTGATATGAACGGACACTCAAAAACCTGTCTTCGTTCGCTCCCCACTTCTCTCTCTGACTCGCATGAGGAAAGACGTGTTTTCCCTTTATTTAATTTCTATGTTTCAACCTAAGTAATTAGTAATTCTTGTAATATTCTGTAATGCAGTAAATTAAAAATATGTTTAACCTTTATTATCATTCATTTTTACTATTTATATGGCGTGGAATAAATCTTTAATAGATTCTCACTTCTCGCCATAAAAAGTACTGACAAATACATTGAAAATGCATTTAAGTATTTATATTTCTTTATTCTCACTGTACTGTTGGACTACCCAGTGCTTTTAATTGATGATATGTTCACCCACATCAAATCGAAATTCTTTCTTGTATTAAAAAATAATGTTTGAAAAATTTTCATTATTTCAATTTTGTTTAATTTTATGCCAATAAAGATTAATTATGGTAATTAAGATTAGCAATAATTTTTTGTAGTTATTTAATCAGCCTACTGAACTTATAACTTTTATTTTATAAATTATATCATGTTTAGAAAAATATCAAAATTATATTAATATTAAAATCTTAATTTATATGATTTGGAAATCATATCGAGTGATTATATGGAATTTGAAAAAATATCAAAGACTAGAGATATGATGAAAAATTAACATGCAATAGGAACAAATTTCCCTATTCATTTGTTCAGAGTGCAAACAAAACATGTACTTGTATACAATAAAAAAGTTGTTTCCAATCACTTTTGGAGACATTTATCTGTACCTTGTGGAAAAAGAATGTACAAAGGGGGAGAAGAGGAATTACAAAAGTTCAGATGCAATGAATAGGAGAAGTATACTCCCTTTCAGTAAATAGAAAAAATGTTTTTAACATTTGTATTTTAATAAGTAAAGTACACACAGTTTAGTCAACCTCTGAATAAAGGCCATTAAACATAGATTTCAGTTTCCAGCAATGGTCTTAAAGGGCATTACTCATACATGGATAGGCATGCATTGTTTTTCAAATTAAAAAAATGAAAGGGGAAAGGATGACTTATCTTTATTCCTGAATTTATGTAGCAGAAATTTCAATATAATTTATGAGATTCCTTGTTTTTAATTATTTTGAGAGTAACTGTACATTATATAAAAATAATTCTTCAGTATGTTCTATACCTTTCTTATAATAGGGCATTTAAACTCTTGTTGTTTCAAACTGTTTATTTAACTGTTTGTATGAAACTGTACTTATCTGCATTTATCTGCTATTTTTGAAATTATCATTATTACAGATTAGAAGAAGTTTATTCTCATTTTGCAGCATTTGTGACATCTACTGACAGATTTTTCATTCTCAAGTAGTAGAATTTGATGAAAATTTTGGGAATTTATAAAAACCAATTCTTAATCACAAAAGTTAAAATTCACCACAATGGGTTGCTAAAAGGGGAAATTACTGCAAAGTAGCTAGTTTAGGTGTTGATTATTAGAAGGGGCACAGACTGGATAATGTCAATGAACCAGCTCTCTGGTACTGTTTAAGAGTATCAGTTTATACATGTAATTAAATTCATTAGTTTTGTAATGCTTGTCTTAGTCTTTTGAATTCTGTCAATGAGGGATTCATTATAAAAGATTGAGGTTGAATTTTATAAACTGGTTAGTGAAATTTTATATGTACATATCAATAGAGATTTCTAGATATAAAATGAAATTAAAAAAAATTCAAAATATTTTAATTAAATTTATTTGGTTACCTTCGTAAAAATATAATACAAAGATAAATACACTGTTAATTACAATAAATTAAGCTTATACAATGTTAATTTGCAACCAGGGCCAATCCTAGGGTATCGGCCGCTCTCGTCCAAACACCTAATGTGGCGCCCCTAGAGAACTTTTCATATTTTGACTAATACTTAACGTTGACGTTAAAAAATCATCTACTTATGTAGGAATAAAAAGTAAAACACATTAATAATAACTCAAATAAAATTTGAAGTGCAGAACTTCCTTTTTCGGTCATGTAATGAGTTATAATAGCGACAACATGATTTAACAAAATAATAAACTAACAAAAATATAACCTTTAAAATAAAAATAAACATTTTATAATTATAAATGCAAAACAACAGAATTTACTCAAAAAATTCAATCTAATAAAAATAAATGCTAAGGCATAAGTCTCGTGAAATGAAAAGTATATAAATCAGTCCTTCTACTAAGACTAAGTAATAAACTAAACCGTAAAATCCGGTGTAAAACGCGCAATTTTAATTCAAAAAATAGGATCGAAATTTACGGTTGCGCGTGACGCCGGGTATAAAAATGAGAGCTTTAAAAATACAAAAAAATATGAGCAAAGAAAAAGATCAGACTTTTGCATAGATCAAAATACTGTTTTTGTGGAAGAAATAACATTCCTTATATGAACTTAAAGGGTTGCAATTCTGAAAGTACGCTATTTTTACTAAAGCTTGGAATAATATTCGAATAAGGATTTCAAAACACAAGATCATTGCGCATATGCATTTCAGGTTTCTCGTAAAAAATGGTGTGCGTGTTATACGGCGAATATGTGTAGGGACACATACACGTTATACGACACATTTTACGGTAACTATAAAATAACTTTTCTGGCTTTCTAAGAAACAAATTTGTTAATAGTTTCGGTTAAATCAATTTTTTCTGAGATTTCGGATTCAATTGAGATTATGGCCAAATCTGAAAGCCTTTCTTGTGTCATATTATTTCTCAAATAATTTTTAATGATTTTTAATTTACTGAAACTTTTTTCATCGTAAGCTACAGAAACAGGTTAAGTTAAAAAAATTCTTAATGCTAGAGTGATATTGGGAAAACAGGGAATAAGATCATTTTTCATTATAATTTCTAATATCTCAGTTGGCTGTTTTTCACCAGGAAAAATATCTTTGAATGAAGTTATTTCATTGAAGAGCTGTATACCCCCTCCCTCCGTCTATATCTTATTTTGGAATTTCTTTTTTATTTTCTCTTATTGTTCCAGAAATAGGTTTTTTTTTTTTTCAAAAATTCATCTGAAAGTGGATGTGTACCAGTTGTCTCCTTTAAAGTCACATTCTTCAGTCAAGCTAAGGCCCCTCAAAGGATATGACCTTAAAGTCAGCTACACGAGAAACTATCAATTTTCCAAAAAAGGTTTAGAAGGAGTATTGAAAAAATTTAGACTGTGGGTATGACATACCCTGCGCGGGAAGTGCCGGGTTAAAACTGAGAAAGATCTCTGGCATTCTATATCGGTATAGTTAAAAATACTTTAATGGTATCTCTACATTAGGGAAAGTCGAGACCACAGTTCTTTTACAATTTCGATGCTTGCATAAAGCCTCAGGTCTTCCCGAGGGACGATTTCCGATTCCGCGCGAGTCATATAATTCATTTCTCTGTAGCAGTGTGGAAGGAATTTCTGTGAATTCTTGAAAATAAAGATATAAAAATTTTGGCTTTAAAATAACTAAATTCTTTTTTAATCGAATCTAAATTTTAAAACTTTTAAAAGTTTTCTATTTATTATTGCAAACTGTAAATTTTTTCCATGAAATATAATCTTAGGCATTGTAATTTTTTTTTCAAACTTGCAAAAAATTGCATTTAATCTTTTTTTCAAATTTTCTGACTGAATTATGAAATTTCTGATTTAATACAAACATTTTGTTTAATTAATTGTTTGTTTAAACATATTAGTTTCATTTCTAGAACAAAACGTAGTTTGGCTTCTAGATAACTTATTCAAAATTATTAAAGTATCTCCACCAAAAGTAAGCTTTCAAAAATTCTAAGGTTTTTTTTAAAAACTAGGAACACAATCACAATACTCTGAATTTGTAGTTTCTTTTTAATGTTTCTAAATATAAGTTAATAAAACATTAATATTATTAATATACTTGTTTGTTTTTTTTTCAAATATCTTAATACTTTGAGACTAAACAGAACAATAAAACATTTCTAGAATAATTTGAAATTTCTAAGATAACTCAAAACTTTTTGAGAAAAGCCTCAATATCACAAAAGAAATTAAAATTTTTTAACTAAATTTGTATCTTATTACATCAAAAATACTCAAGATTATAGAACCTTACTACTTATTGAATAATTTTTCACATTTCTGTTTTGTTTGAAATCACTTATCTACTTTATAGATTGTGTTTATCATATTTTTGTTTCTGTAACGCATTTTGCTATCACTTTAATTAAATAGTTTTATACTACTAGGACCAACTAAAAATATTACCTATATTTTTTTCAATATTTATTATTGTTCTGTAAAAATAAACCTTTCATTAAATGCTTTTTATAAGAAATGTCTGCAATAGTTCTGACAGTCTTATTGTTGTCTTATTTAAAGATTTTAAATATTGCTATAGAGATTGTTAAAGATGAATTTTGATTAACTTTATTCGAAGCATTCAGAATGCTATACAATATTTTAATGAAATTATACGCTTATTATGTATTTTTATAATTATTATACACATAATTAATTATTAGTAAATATTCTTTCAAATTATCTGGACAAAAGATCTTAATCAAGGAGGTATCGTGGAAATCCCTCTTAAAATACCAATAAATAGAAAAAGAAAAAAGAGTTTATGCTTTTCAAATTCAATCTTACAAATAATAGTTCTCTTAGAAGTCATAGAATATATTAGAAATATCATGTATTTATTTCACATGTTACCTCAATAAAAAGAACAAAACCTCTGTATGTGTATCTTTAAGTAAACTTAACATACTTTATTTCTTTGAAAATTCTTTTCACAGTTTGAAGCAATTTAAATTAAATATTTAGAAATTATAGATTGTTTCATTTATTTCTAAACAAAATTATTGTAATACGTTATGATTACAAACAAAATCATCAAAATAAATATAACTATGCTTTATTTCAATTTCTCGTTATTGTTAGAATTCTTTTAAGTATGGTAAATAATTAATGAATATACTCAAGAGCTCATTAGTGTTTTGTATTTAAATGAACTACTACGGTTTTTCATAAGTGACTAAAGGAATCATTTTTATACGAGAGGCAAATAATATTCTTTCATTTGAATAACAATGCCAATTGAAAATGTTTTAAGAAGATTACGGTATATTCAAGCTACGAAAGCATACACTTAAATATGTTAATTCACATGAAAATATTCTAAGAAATTTATGACAGTTATTCATATATATAAATAAATAAAATAGATATAGTACAAATGCATCAAAATATTTTTTTTCACTTTATCTTACGCAATGAGTAAAATACCTGGGCATTAAATTTTAAAAATCGAAAAGAGAATTTTGAAAGTGAAAATATAGTTACCTTTTTTGTTGTGTAACTGTTTTTGTTGTTCTGATTTTTGTCTTGTCTAAAAGAAATTAGTTCGGAAGTCAAATTGACGCAAAATTTCCTCAGTTTTCTTCGAAAAGGGGTCTTTTTTTTCTGAGGATCATTCCGCCCCATTCTTTTCATTCGTCTTTAAGCATGTCATAAACCTTGATCGTGCTTTTCATTACTTTTGTCCGATGTGTCGAAATTCTTCCTTGATGCTCCCTCCCCCTACCCCCATGGGACCAGCGATGAGAACTCATGAATACTCGTTAAAAAATAATTAACTATAGACTTGAGAGTGACAGAAGATTTCTGGCACTTATGGGCCAGATCTTTCTCGGAACGGGAAGCAGATCCCTTACTGACTGAATACACTTTCGGTCTTTTGGTTGTTAAAGAAATAAAAGAGGACTGGGATAAATAAAATCTAATATTCTCTTTCACTGGACTACTTCTGAAAAAATTCCAGCTGCCAGGCCTTTGGGTAGCTCCTTAGAGCGACGTTTATTACAGTCAATCAATCAACAGACAAAGAGGGTATTTTCATTTACAAGCAAGTAGCATTCTGAACGTATTTTTCCCATCCCAAGTGTTATCTGTATTTCACTTCAAACGATCTTTTTGTCGAACCGCTTTGAATCAGAAGTTTTTCCTTCTTTCTGACCACATACCACTCTTTGTTTTCTCATTATTTTGAGTAACTTTACCAGCTTTTAAACTTTTTTATAGTAGGACCTGAGATTCAGAATTCACACGGAAAATTTATATCGTTTGAAGTTAGTGACATACTATTTTATAAACGTAGAAATGAACTTTTAATATGACCATTAATAACATTTTACGACTTTTTGCTTATACACGTCCGGGCCCCTGAAGCTAGGGGGCCTGTATCATTGATACAGGTCCCCTGATAAGGCAGGTTACATCCCTGATGAGAAGGAATGTTCCTCAGAGTTTGAAATCCATTCTTATTTTTCTCGAATTATGTTATGCTATCGGGAGATCGGGACTTATTTTGATTTTTTAATAACTATTTAAAATTCAGCATATTTATACATCTTATTATAAATTTTATTTTGAAAAATTCACAAAAAATTTGGCTTGATCGAAAGAATTATAGGCGGCCGCCCGCGTTCGGTGCACGCGCTGCACACCTGCTAGGATCGGCCCTGTTTGCAACCATATTTAACAGCACGATGGCATTATTTGCATATATTGGAATTATTTGTAAGTATTTAAAATATAAAGTGCTTCTTTGCCGAGTTTGAATATCCACTTAACAGTAGACCTTCCCTTTTTGTGGTGAGTAGTCTTTTGTAACCTTGGCCAATAGAAATTTAAAGAATTGCCTATTTGCTATTATTTTGAACTATACAGTGTCTATTTACTATTTAAGCTACATATTTTTCTATTGTGTTTGAATTACATACTGTTTATTTGTAATTATTTGAATTATGCACTGCTTATTTTCTGTGGCTAACACAAAGGTAAGGTTTAGGTGTTCAAATCCCTCCCATAGAACCAACAAATTTTTAATTTTTAGCATAAATATCCTGCCTATGTGCTTTCCTGAACATTTTTTTAGAAATATAACCTCTCCCATGAAAGTAGTCTGTGTGTGTATGTGTACATATTTATACACACACTGCTTATTTTTATTAATTTGAATTATACAATTCTTTGAATTGCACAAAGTTAATATGTAGTTACTTTTACCAAGCAGTGTTTATTGTACCAATTTAAATTGCATAGGGTTGATCTGCATAAAGTGTTTATTTGCAATTATTTGAATGGCGCATTATTAATTCTTACTCTGTAACTCTGATGTCATTTTATAGATGTGGTTTGCATTGTTTTATTAAATTTCAGTGCGTTGAGTTCCTTTGTTTTGAAGTATTCTAATTATATCAATGCCAGGAAGAAGCTCTCAACATTTCATCTCCATATAAATCTGCATTTGGCCCTGACCAATTAGTTTATTTCTCCCCTCCAATGTCATGGCCTTGATCATAACTGTGTGGTTTATAGCTATGTTTAAAAATATTGTTACATGTAACTTTCTTCACACTGTGAAGAGAACGGCCATTTTTATTTTCATTGCAAATAAATGCCTCATTTCAATACTCATTTTGCAAAAATAAAAAAAAAATTTGCTTTTTATAAATAATATTCCAAAGTTGTTATTAAAGATTTTGTTATTATAATAACTAAGTTTTCTTTCAGCTGTTTGGATGGTTCAGTTATCTGTAAATGCAGTAGTCATATTTGTGTGTGAATTTATATACTTGTAAATCATTTACATATTCCAGTTCATATATACCCATACTGCTAAAGAATTATTTGAATTTTTAATCAAATATAATGTGACACAATCATGAAATTAATTACTAATGACAATTCAAATATAAACATTCATGTTGTTAAAAAACTCAAAAAAAATTTGATACAAAATATAATCGACTCGAAGTGTAAAACTTGACAACTTTATTCCTCAAAACAAATCATAAAATTAAAACATTGCTCTTTTTTAAAAAAATACATCTAAACATCAGATTGCGTGACTCGCTCGACTGCCGTCACGTCTCATGCTTATTAGCATGTGCGTAAATAAAATAAAATTGATAAATTTTTCAATACATCGTTTTTATCATCCTCCCACCTTTTGATTATGGAACATAATCAAAACTATCTTGAGCTTGTTAATACAATCTACAAGTTAAAGTCTCTCTGGAACCTTCAGTCTTCTTCCAGACTTACTAAATTTTGGTGTGTGTTCGAGGATGGCGGTGGTGGCCGTGGTAGCCAAGTGGTATAGGTATCGGGTCGTGGCTTGCCTTGTCACGAGTTCGAGCCCAGTACCACTAAAGACCCGCCGTGTAGGGCAGCGATGCACGTTAAATCTGTCGAGAGCTGAAACGTCCTCCTGTTGGTGTGGTAGTTAGGAGAGGGGGTGCCAGCTCAGGGGCCATCCACGTCACTTGACCATGGTTCAAAATTACGTGGTCCGTCACCAAAAGCCCTCGTGTAGCTGAACAGTGCGACGTTAATATTCAATCAATCAATCAATTGAGGATGGCGGTGTCATTCAACTGATCGAATTCCTCGGAATGATCCATTGGTGTTCTTCAAATATTGAGACCATTTAAGGTTGCGATCTCCAATGAGTATATCCGTTGTATAGGGCGAAGCAGCTCATTAGTCGACGTCTGCACTCTGACAAGACGAACTTCTCCGTCTCTCCCAAGAATCAGCTGTGAAATGTGTCCCAATGGCCAGTCAATGCGTTTTTTGTTATCAGTTGCCACCAAAACAATGTCCCCATTTGAAACTTTAACTCTTGGCTGTCTTTTCTGTACTCGTTGCGTAAGAGTACCTAAATACTCTGATCTAAACCTCTCCCTTAGATCTTTAATTAAGGTATGTCTGTATTTTATTCTTTTTGTAAGGGATTTACTATCCACGGCATCAATATCTTGTAATTTGTATTGTTGAATGTCTTGCAGGAACATCGACGGTGGTATTGGTTTTATAGCTTCACTTTCAGTAACGTAAGTAAGCGGTCTTGCATTTATAATGCTTTCACAATCCGCTAGGACAGTTAACATTTCTTCATAACTCAAGCTAGCTCTTCCTAGCACTCTTCTTAGCAGATTTTTCAAAATTCTTATGAGGCGCTCCCTCCAACCACCCAACCATGCAGCAGTTGGAAGTTTGAACTTCCATTTGATAGCATTTACAGCTCCTTGTCTTTCAACCTGCTTCCAATCCAATAGCCTTAGAGCATTGGCTGCTCTTCCGAAATTTGTACCATTATCCCAATAGACAGTAGAGCATCTTCCTCTACGCGAAACAAATCTTCGAAACGCCATTAAGAATGCTTCAATGGTAGTGGCAGTGACAAGTTCAAAATGTACTGCTCGATATACAGCGCAAGGAAATATTAACACCCAGTTATTATTTTCTTTGAGAAAGAGTGGACCAGCCATATCCATCCCGGTAATCTGAAAAACCGCTGCATCTTTTACTCGGTCTTCTGGAAGTGGAGGAGCAATCGGTTCCAGATTTCTTGAAATAAATCTCTTACAAATAATGCAACTTGTCAAGACTCGTTTCACAGTTCTTCTTCCAAGTAAAATCCAATACTTTTCTCTCAAAATATTCAAAAGTATTTGCACCCCTGCATGACAATTTTTCTCATGTGTGTAGACTATTAATTTTTTAATCACTTCGTGGTTTGGAGCTAGTATAGCAGGTTTCAAAAATGTATCATTATCTTTCCTGTTGGTAATTTTGGTCTTTAATCGGAGGATGCCTTTCTTATCTCAAAATGCTTGCAGATATTTAAGTCGATCATCAGTCTCAGATGAAAAACACTCATTTTGAATCAAGCTTATTAGCTTTTCTTCAGCTTCCTGGAATTCTGATGCAACCAATTATCCGTATCTTTTTTCTTTTGGTCTCACACAATTGTGTTTAAATCGGAGAATCCATGCTATAAGTCTAACAATGCTTTCATATCTGTAACACTTGTTCTAGTACCAATTAATAATTTGATAGATTTCCCTATTTGTTAATGTGTATTAGGGGGGAGGGGATTTCGACTTCTCCTTTTCAATTTCATATTCATGGTAAGAATTATTAGCTATATTTGTAAGATGTTTGAACTCAAATGGATCTTTCATCCATTTAGGACCTTCCCACCATCTTGACGATAGGAATTTCTTTGCTTTACAACCTCGTGTTAAAAATCTGCAGGATTCTTTTCACCAGGCACATGTCTCCAGGTCGTGGAATCACTTAGTTTTCGGACCTCGTTTACTGGTCGTACAAATACCAACCAGATATCGTCTCTTTGTATCTATGCCTACACAGTAGTTGAGAATCACTCCAATTATATATAGATATTCTCCCATTGTAGAGCTTTAATGACAGAATTCGTCAATCGGGTTCCAATAACAGCAGCTAAAAGCTCCATTCTTGGAATCGTGGCTAATCAACGAAGAAACTCTAGCTTTGGAAGTTAGAAAAAACACTTCGGTTCGATCCTCTTTTTCAATTCTCAGAAATACCACAGCTACATACGCATCTTGACTACCATCAACAAAAGTATGTATGGTACAATTACTTAGATTTTCCTTAGTTACTTGTACATATATCTAGGCACTTCAAGATCTTTTAAGGATGTTAGCTCATGAAACCATAATAAAAACTCTTTTCGTAACTCGCATTTTATGTCTTCATCCTATCTTATCCCTTTTTCCCAAGCTTTCTGTAGCGTTAATTTCGGACTGAGCATCCCTGGAGAGATGAAACCAAATGGATCAAACATTTTGTGAACTATAGATAATATGTTACGTTTAGTAATCTTTTCATTGTGTCTACATCATTCATCCAACTCATGTTAATTTTTAACGTGTCCGATTCTTTATTCCATAATAAACCCAGAACATGTGTTTCTACTTTCTCCTTACTTCGGCACTCACCAGAATATTCCCATTCTCAAAGTTAAAATCTTCCTTTGGACATAAGAGTTGTTGATTCTTGTATAAATCTTTTCAGTTCTTTATTTTCAACGCTGGTGACAATATTATCAACGTAAAAACTTCGAGCCAACTTTTTCCTGAATTTAACACACGTCATATTCCTCACTTCTTCTAATGTGATAGTCAATCACTGAGGCTAACAGGAAAGGGCTACATGTTAGACCAAAAACTACTCTGCTATGTCGAAATACTTCAATTTACTTTGCTTTTCATTCTTCCACCATAAAAAACGAAGAAAATCCCTGTCTTCTTCACGAATGCTTATTTGACAGAAAGCTCTTCTAATGTCTCCAATCGCACCAAATTCTCCTTATCTAAAATGTAGCAGAAGGTCAGGCAACAATTCAATCAAGTTCGGTCCACATTCCAAGCATTGGTTAAGGGACGGGGGGTTAGGGAGTCGTGCCAACGCATCAAAAACTGGTCGAATTGGAGTAGTAACACTACTCGGTTTCATCCCAGGTCGATGAGGCAGATAATTCCAGTAACTATATATTTCAGTTAGTATAACTTCTTCTATGATACCCTCTTTGAGCCAACTTGCAAAAATTTCTTCGTATTTCAGATACAAATTATTATTCTTAAGTTTCGAGGTAGTGTATTCCAGTCGTCTTTGAGCTATGTGTAAATTATCGGGTAACGGTGATTTGTCATCAGCCCAAGGTAAACAAACTTCATACCACCCATCACAATTAATTTCCACAGTTTCAAAAAACTGTTCTTTTGTTTGAAGGTCAATTTCTTGCTTGGACATCTTTTCAATAGAATCATCGATTCCAATCAAGTCTAATCGCCATAAGTTAGATATATCAAGCTCATTTACAAACATGGAAGTTACAGTCATCGCCAAAACTGAGCTTTCTTTTGGGGTTTCTTCTTCGGGTACTTTTCTCATTAATGTCCATCCTAAAAAGGTTTTCAACTGCTACAAGACCAGATTTCAGCATTTTTCTTTTTTCGGTTAACATTTCACCCATAATATCGGCTCCAATAAGTATATAAATCGATCCGCTGCTATCATTTACGTCAGCTAGAATAATATTATCTTTTTTCAGTTCTCTTATCCAAGATCCGTTACAAACAGGCTGAACATCTTCACAAATTTTGTCTTGATCCGATGCATCAAAATTACAAGCGAATTTTTCAACCAAATCCCTTAACCATATTTTGTAGCAGTCGTGTAATCTGTTTGCTGGAAATACCTCCAAAAAGTGAATGTACTAGCTTTTCTTGTCGAAGAGGAGGATAGCCCATATCTTGTACAATTTTTTTTAGAATGTAAGATCTATGTGATGCGGAATCCAAAAGTAATCTTACGCTTTTCTTTTTATCTCCAAAAACCAGCACGGTCTGTAAAGTCTGCAGAAATACTCCATTATTACGTTTTTTTAAATTAGACATGCTGACATTATTTTCTCAACTTGCGATTTTTCTTCATTTTTCCTCAGAATTCTTTTTTGTATCCAGCTTGTCACACATCAATATCACATGCTTTTTAGAACAAATAAAACATCTTAAAGCAGCTCAGCCATTTTTAAACTGCGTGCCCGATACCCAGACATGCAAAAACACAGCAGCGTTTTTCTTTAACAATTTTCTGCCTTTCCTCAAAACTCATTTTTTAGAGCCAAAAAACATTCAGAACTCTTATGCTTCTCATCACAAAATATACACTTGAATACAGTTGTAGTTGATGCTGTCGTCAACAAATTTGCAGCAGTAGGAATGCTGTTATAAAATATAGGATTTTTCTGACATTGCTTCTTTTTGTAACTTTGTGTACACTTAGGTTCGTTTAATCCAAAACCCGACATCGCCAAGTTTATTCGCTCTTCGCCTTCAACTTCTGCTTTTATGAATTGCATTAGATTGCTCAACCTTTCCTTGGCATCAACAGGAGCAGAAGATGTAGAATGACGATTCCAAGCTTTCAAAAAATCTTCGCTAAAGCAGGATTCTACCATTGGGTATAACATAGAAGCACATTTATCAGTCGTGACTCCTAAAGTGTCTAAAGCTCTCAAATGTGATTCCATTTTATGTTATAAAGATGTCATAGAAAACCTCTCATTTTTAAGCACAGAAATTACTTATTTCGGAAGCTCCCGGACGTACATTTCTACTAATAAATCATTTCTACCAAAGCGAGCTTTCCAGCTTTCCACTGCTTTGGCATAATTGGCGCTCGTTAGTGGAAAACTTTCCACAATCTCTCGAGCACGAGATCCAGAAACTGTGGCTTGAATTAAATATTGAAACTTGTTTTCGGGCGCTATGTCGCCATCTTTATGAATGGGCTCGAACTGACTCCAAAATGTCAAACAGTCTTTAATATTTCCAGAAAATTTTCGAAACTCTAATTTTGAGAGATGAAATTTTCTCTTAGCGTTATTCTCAGATAGTGGTAATTTTTCACTTACTTCTACTACGTTAGACTGAGCCTGGATTATCGCCAACTCTAGTTCATACAGTCTTTCCTTTTCTTCCATTTCATACTGTCTCTGTCTTTCCTTTTCTTCCATTTCATACTGTCTCTGCCTCTCCTTTTCTTCCATTTCATACTGTCTCTGCCTTTCCTTTTCTTCCATTTCATACTGTCTCTGCCTTTCCTTTTCCTCCATTTCATACTGTCTCTGCCTTTCCTTTTCTTCCATTTCATACTGTCTCTGCCTTTCCTTTTCTTCGCGGTCTCAATCTCTTCATTTCTGACTTCCTCTCTCTGTTTTCGATCTTCAACAGCCGTAATTAAAACAGACGTGACGAAGTCCGAATCCTTTTTATACTAATCGATATTAAGAATTAAATTCTACAAGCCTGAAATTGTTACTTTTGCTAGTATTAGTTCACCAATTTCTTCTGCAACCAGTAACAAATCTTCTTTCTTAAAAACTTTAACATTAGCAAACATTATAATATAATGAACTGTCCAGTCGCAGACGCCAAAAAATGTTAAAAAACTCAAAAAAATTTCAATACAAAATATAATTGACTCGAAGTGTAAAACTTGACAACTTTATTCCTCAAAACAAATCATAAAATTAAAACATTGTTCTTTTTTTGTAAAAAATATACATAAATAATCCGATCACGTGACACGATCGACTGCCGTCACGTTTCATGCTTATTAGCACGTGCGTAAATAAAATAAAATTGATAAACTTTTAAGTGCATCGTTTTTAACACATATTAACTTAAATTGTTGAAATATTCAATTATTTTATTTATAATTCAGATCAAAACAATTGTATTTCAATATTGAAAGCAAGGACTTATATATTATATATAGAGAGTGTTTTTTTCCAGGTATAGAAGTTTAAGTTGGCATTACTTTCCAAGATGGCAACCGATTTAACAGCTGTCAAGTGGTTTATTCTCAGTTTGGTTTTGCAATTCATCATGAATAGACTCACGCCTGAACAACGCTTTCAAATTGTGCAATTTTATTTCGAAAATAATGGTCGATTTTCATAAGCGAATTTTGTTTAGCGATGAAGCGCACTTCTAGTTGAATGGCTACGTCAACAAACAAAACTGCCGCATTTGGAGTGAAGCTAATCCACACGTGTATGTCGAAACATTGTTACATCCAGAAACCCTGACTGTTTGGTGCGCTTTATGGGCTGGTGGAATCATTGGTCCGTACTTCTTCAAAAACGATGAAGGCCACAACGTTACAGTCAATGGTGATCGGTATAGAGCCATGATTACTAACTTTTTCATTCCTGAATTGAACAATCATGATGTCCAGGAGCTGTGGTTCCAACAAGACGGCGCAACATGTCACACAGCTCGTGCCACAATCGATTTATTGAAAGACACGTTGGGTGACCGCCTAATTTCACGTTTTGGACCTGTGAATTGGCTACCAAGATCGTGTGATTTAACACCGCTAGACTATTTTTTGTGGGGCTATGTAAAGTCATTGGTCTATGCGGATAAGCCACAAACGCTTGACCATTTGAAAGACAACATTCGCCGTGTTATTGCCGATATACGGCCACAAATGTTGGAAAAAGTCATCGAAAATTGGACGTCCAGATTGGACTACATCCGAGCCAGCCGTGGCAGTTCTATGCCAGAAATCATATTTAAAATGTAATGCCACAAGATTATCTTTCGAATAAAAAAAAATTTATGTCAATCGAATAATACATCGTTGTTTTATTGCAATTTAAAGTTCTATACCTCTCAAAAAACACCCTTTATATATATATATATATATATATATACACACACATCTTATACTTCATATAATAAGTACTAAGTAAAGTTAATATTTAGAACAATTTTTTAAAAATATTTTCAGAATATAGAATTAAAAAGGATGTAAATTTTCCATAATATTAAAGGAGTTATCCTGTTACAAATGACTCAATAAAATTCCATTTCAATAAAAATCAGGATACATTACTAAAATGGAACAAGAACTGATGGAACTATTAACAGATTCTGACTTAAAATGCTGGTATGAATTAGATGATCTTGAGTTTTGGTTTAAAATTTACACAGACTATCTTGAAATTTCATTTAATGCTATAAAAAGTCTTCGGTACAACATATTTGTGTGAAAAGTCTTTAACATAAGTCAGAAGAAAAACAGAAATAAATAAGATGATTAACATGAAAAATACACATACACATTTACAAATAACAATAGAAGAAGACTTTAATTTTTTGTCTAAAACAACCTAGGTCTTTGGTATCCAGCTTCAAACTACTTTGGGCTTCATTCCAAATTCCTTCAAATTATGAAAAAAATGTCAGCAAGAAAAATTTTGAAAACAAAATTTATAAATAAATAATGATGAGTCAAAAAATTCATAATGCAATTTAAATTAAGAATAAATTGACAACAAATCGATTGATATTCTTCCGTTTAACAAATATGTATGAATTAAATAAATATGCAAATTACTACAATTACTTGAATTACTTTCTGAACATACCAAATAAGTGAGCCTTCTGCACTTACCTACGCTTCATGTGTCTATGATATCAGTTCAAGAAGCTTGAAGAACCTTGATTTTCCATTGAGGCGAATATTCACAGGACATGTTAAGGATGCTTTGAGCAATTACGTTTCTCTAGAAAGCAGTTTAATTCCTGTAATAATGGCTAATGCTTAATTCATGAGATCTATATTGATAATAGTTGACTATGTACAAGATCAAAATTAATAGCTTAGACAAAGGCTTAGTTAAAGTTATCATTTCCAGGCATCACAAGATAAAAAGTATTAAAAATGTTTGAACTCATTTTTATCAAAAGGCTCCAATCTGTACTAAATATCATTTTGCCGCTGTAAATATATGTAAATCTTCATTTCCTATTTGACTGTATAAGAACTTAGTTTTTACTTTTCGAAAGTTTCAAACCTTTATTTAGATTTTGATGATATTTCAATGATTTTTGTGTTTGGATTTACAATTTAATGCATCTGGTTCAGATTAATTCATTTTTGTGAGTGAAAGGAGTTGGATTAAATTTTAGCATATTTTACATTTCTATAATGATAGAGACATTAAGTTGGGCATGTAGTAGTAGTTTTATTATTTTTTTCCCAATGCATACCAGTTGTTAACTTTCTATTGTATTTTTTTTATAATATTTTATTCACTTTTTTCTTATTTCCTGAAAAACTGGTATGAAAGTACAGCAATACCTCGACTTACCCTACACCTCACTTACGTAATTTTCTAATTTCAACGATTCGTCTTTTATTTATTTACTAGCTGCATGCCCCGGCGTTGCACGGTCTTTCTCTACATTTATAAATTTTCCCTTACCTTCACAAAACCAGGACTTCCATTATTCTTTTTCGAAGCTACTTTGACTTATTTGTTTCTTTCCCCTCCGCTTAAGTCTAGGCTTTTACCGAATGTGTAACTTAGTTTCCTAATTCCTTCATGACGCCAGCACTTTTTGCGGGTGTGTGCGCGTACGAAGAGAGTGGTTGCTATAATGATGTCATTAAAATTCCTTTTTTCGAAATTTTTTTAACTTCTTTCCTCTTCAGTTACCCCCTGCGTTGAATGAACATTTTTGACATGTAACCTACATCAGATTCATCTGATAAATTTAAAATATCCTGTTCAGTTAAATTGTTATCACTCCAAACAAAATCTTTTAAGAGAGTAGATAGTTTCTCATTGCATAACCGTACACATTATTTGCGTTAAGATACATTAAACATTTTATCTCATCATATTTTTACTGAAGGAAATATGTTTTTCTTCAGTGTTCGAAATTAAATTAATTTGTTTTTGATCATATCCCAACTCCTTAATAAAAATATGGGCGTCATACCCAGAAAGATTCTGGAAAAAAACAGGCAAAAATTTGGGGGTTTTCATTGCTAAATTGCAACTATAACAACAAGGGCCATTAAATTTTGGAGTAACATGATTATGATCTCTAACTTTGATATTGTTTTCGAGAAAGGTTTGATCACAAACATAACAATTTTTAGCATTATCATACAATACCTCTTCTGATTCGGTAAGTCATAATAAAACGGTTTTTGTTTTTTATAAATATTATCAATTTCTATTGCATCTTTTTCTAACTTTTCAATAAAAAATTTTGCGGCATCAATACCTCTATATACTACTTTATCCTTATAATGCCATCCTTGGTAACTGATAAAATAACAAAAACCTATTGGGACATCTTTTTAATAAATATTAGTAGAGGAAAAGTTTGGATTAGGACAGCAAGTATCAGTTTTCCTAGTTACACACTCGAAACCCGCATACACCACAAAAGGTATTTTTAAGCAATGTTGAAAATTTTCAAATTTTAAGAACTTACTTGTTTCTGACGACATTACTACCCTTTCAGGGCTTTTATCTATACACATCTCATTGTGCTGAAGAAGTTTGTATTCTGTTTGAAAAGCACTTAAACATCTTTTACATATAATTGTTTAAAGTTGATGTTTAGAGAGTAGTTTTGAAACGAGTCGAGATAAACTTTTAATGAAACAATAATGTCCAAACTCTCCATTTTTTACGTAAAACAAATCTATATGTTTATCATACACTGATATCACTAATGAGGAGAGAAAATTTTTTTTAAATCTTCTTCAAAAGAATAACTGTTTATCCCTATATCGTTCATTTTTGAAAATTTTTTCACCTCGTTAAGAGGTGTTGGAAAGAAGATATTCCATCAAAATGCAACTTATTTAGGTGGGGGGTATAACTTGACATTTTTTTTGGGGGGTTGCTGGTGTTGGGGTAGAGAGCTGTGAGAATAGACCACATGAAACACTGAAAGTACTTTTTATTGATGACACTGATGATTGCCTTAGTTTTAGCGATCTGCTTCGGCACCTCAATGAAGGATGATGAACCTCTGAATGGAGAATAACGGTTTGTGTGGACTTCGAGTCTTAAGATTTGGTCCAGTGTCCAGCCCGCGAGTCTTTACCCTCGAAATCCTCACTTTCTTTTACTATTTTCTCAGACATGTCGTCATGCGGTCTGACGAGATTAGTTTTCTGTAGTACTTCATTATTCGGCGTTTTGAATTCTACGTTCTTTGTCATTTTTCCAGCATCTGTCTCTTTCGAGTAAATGCAATGAACCCATTTACTCTCTTTTAAGGCTTCGTAAGTTTTGAGTTCATTGCGAAAAAGATTGTCTCTTCTTTTCTTAAGAGTAGAAACTCTTTTATCCCCAGTGAACTATCGTTATTGGGAAGATTAAAAGTTTTATATGCTTTTTGAAAAACACCTCTAGCTATCTTTTGGTGATAAGAAGATTTTTTCGGAATTTTCAGGAACGGTCGTAGAGTTTCCATAGCAGTGCTCTGGAACAGTCGTAGAATTTTTAGGGGAGGCAACAGAATTTTTAGCAGATGTGGACAATTGTGCTTTCTTTTTCTTACTTGAAACAGTCAAATCAGCTCTCTTTCTTTTTCTCACTTCTTTCTCCAACTTTCTTTCGCAGTTCCTATTGTTCAAATGGTGCAATAAGTTGTCTTTCCGGGTAAATAGTTTGTCGCAAAACTCACATACAATTTTCTTTGTTGAATGCACAGAGGCACTGTGTCTTTTTAAACCACTTTGTCGAACGAATTTTTTTTCTACAGTTCGTACATTGAAATATATCATTCTTTTCGTGAACTTGTAATGTATGGCGTTTTAGGTTAGCATTAGTAGCGAAATATTTTCCACAAATATTACAAGTAGACATAATGAAGCCGTAGAAATTTTAGAACGTTGATACACACACACACACCACTAAATCAACAAACAAATTTTGTGTTCTGATACTCAGTGATGATCAGGCGCAGTACATAGATTCGATAGAGCGAATTGGAATGGATATCTCCAACCAACCCCTTCTAAACTACAGGGGTGGGTCCACTACACACCCCTCGTCACTTCTCATTGGCCGGCCAGAAATCTGCACACGGCCCGCTCACTCATTAGCGCCCCTATTGGCGCGAATCTAACAATAGCTATCTAATCCTTCTCACGTTCACTGGCGACACAAGGTCCACCCGAACACCAGCCTTCCTTATCGCTCGCCGTTTTTGAGGCTCCAATGTGTCGAGTCAGACGAACTCGATCAAAGTATAAGCAGTCCACCCCATTAAGACTACAGACCCATTGACGTCGAATACCAGAATCCAAACAATAAACAATGACCCCCAAAGGCGCGTGCTCTTTCCAACCCCACCTGCTCTAATCCATCCAATTAGACATGTATAGAGGGGAGTGGACCGTATCAATGCCACGTCGTTACAATACTATGATCCAATATTCTACTGAATATATATCATGTTCCCCCTTTTATCTGGTAACGAATCAAGACAGGAAAATGCTGGATACAACATGATTTGATTACGGGCGGGGAAAGAATTTAAAAATTTTCCTTCCATTAACACCCAGAAATAAAATTTATAGAATTAAGTGATTCGCAGTATAAATAACAACATCATTCATAAAAATTATTTAGTTTAATGATGGATTCTCTCAAATCAGTTCATCCATTTGCTTTAATCTTGGCTGGACCATCTGGTAGTGGTAAAAGTCAATTCGTTAAAAAAATAATCGAAAATAAGATGATTAAATCTTTTCCTCAAAAAATAGTTTGGTGGAGTTTACCAAACGTTGTATGAAGAAATACCGAATATCTTCTTTCATGAAGGTATTCCATCTAACTTGCACCAGTATTCGGATGCGTTAATTGTTATAGACGATCTTATGGGTGAGTTAGGAAATGATCTCCAGTTAACAAAATTATTTGTAAAATTTTCGCATCACAGAAATTTAAGTATAATTTTTGTGGTACAGAATATTTTTCATAAAGGGAAAGAAATTCGAGAAATTTTCTTAAACGTTCATTATCTTGTATTATTTAAGAATCGAAGAGATCAATCCCAAATTACACATTTAGGCTACCAATTATATCCTCTTAAAGTGAAATTTTTTCAAGAATGTTACGCAGATGCCTCATAAAAACAGTACGGATACTTACTTATTGATATAAAGCCTGAAACTGACGAATCCTTTGCGTGTGCGCACAGGTATGTTTCCTGGAGATGTTTTTTATGTATATCAACCTCGATAGCCCTTTACTTTGAAACAAATATATAGATTTAAATTGTACAATGAATATTCATTAGTTCACAAGATGCCAGTGTGTTCTGAACAAACTTTAGAGCTTTTAAAACTAATTTCTAAAACAAAAAAACTCAAAATCTATTTTGAAAAAGGGTTCAAAGAAAGAAGTAAAAACTTTGTGTGAGTGTGTGCTGAATGTTTTATGTGGTAACATAACATTGACTAAAATTTTAAAAAATCGCTTATCTCCCTGTAAAGGAAGCTTAAGAAAACTTTCTAATAAAAAAACACCTCTTTACGAGAAAAAGAAAATTTTAATTCAAAAAGGAGAATGATTCCTATCTATTTTATTAGCTGTGTTTCCCTATCTATTTTATTACCTGTGGCTATTTCCGTCAACAGTTCTTTAATTTAAAATGGAATTTAACAAAAAAAATTGTACTTATCGGAACTTGATCAGCGCATGAAAAACATTCTCCATAGTAAAAATTTAACGGAAGAAGAAAAAACAATTCTCTTTTTACAAGTTTTACAAAAATATACGCACTTTTCTACCGAAAATCACAAAGAGTCTGTATCAATTCCAAATGAAACATCTCTATCAGGAAATCAAGAAACGGAATCATTAAAAGAAAATCTAAAAGAGTCAATAGTAAAGACGGAAAAAGAAGTGTTTGATGATGAAATTTTTAGAATTGTTCCAGCTAGGTATAAAGAAAAAGCAAAAAATATTTTCCAGTTTTTAAAGCTTCAAGAATCTTTCAGTTGGAATTCTGATGGTGAAATTATTTACAAAAACACTGTTATTCCAGGAAGTAATATTGCATTCCTCGTGAATGATTTTCTACGGAATCTAAAATCGACACCTGAAGGAAAATATGTATTTTTAAGAGCTTTGAATGATGTTAATTTACCGAAACATCTAGATGTAAATAAAAAATTGTATCAGAATAACAAAATTATCAAGAAACCAATAATGTATGCTCGCAGAAATGCATAGTTGAAACTTTGAAATAAATGATACTCATTTGATTAAAAAAAATTGTCTCTTTATGATTTGAACAGTTTTCTTTTGCAGAGGAAAATATACTTATTTGATAAAATTTAAAAGTTTCAAATCGTTAATTAAATAAAATTATATTAATTTTTGAGGGAAAAAATTTATCAAAGAAAAAAATATTAATTTTTTTGAGGGAAAAAGAAACTTAACATAAAAAAAATATTTATTTTTTTAGAAGAAAAAAAATTATCATATAAAAAAATATATTAATTTTTTTCTGGGAAAAATATAAGACACACAAATATTTAGTTTCATATTATTTTTTATTTTCTAAATACAAATCTTACACCATATCGCTTCTTTACAAGTTGATACATTTGAAAATCCTTTGTATACAATTGATTTAAAATATAATGCATGTCTTGGCTGCGTTTGAATAAAAAGTAAATACAGTATTGTCCACAAACATTGGATGTTGGTGATTGAAACACTTTGGAATTCCATAATACATCTAAAAAGGTAGTAGTACTAATGTTATAGAATGCAGGAGGTTGCCCAAAAGAGTCATAAAATTCTAATTCTCTTTTATCATTCACAAATAATGCTAACTATTGGGTTTTGGGTTGTGATGAGTCATCACAATTTACAATAGCACACATGTTTTCTTGCAGAGGAGGGAGCGTATCTCTAGAATAAACACCTAGAAAATAGGGGGACGTAGTCTTCTCTTGAGATAAGACTGTATACATTTGCATTCCATCCATTCTTTATTTTCCGAAATCATACAAGATATTTCTCGATTTGTTTCGATTAAATTTTCAAACTTGGCTTAAACGATTTGCTGAATTTTAGTTCTAATCGTAAATTGCTATGTTTTATCAGGTTTAAATGTTCTCCTGAAGAATATAAATCCGGTGAGTGGTTAAATCCAAATAATGTATTTGAATCTTTATACATTCTTTTCTAGAAATAAATATACCTCTGTCTTGACCCTTTCGATCTGTCCCAACAAATAGAGTTTGATAGGCACGTATGTATTGATCTTTAGAAAAATCGAGTTCTAATGGATTGTGAGGCACTGGTTGTCCATCCACATACACTCCAATAAAATTTAAATTGAAATGTTTAAACTCATAAGGAGATTTTGAAAAGGCTCCATGAAAAGTTTCATTATCTACACATCCTACAAAAAGTTTTTTTGACATTTGGCCTGAAAATATGTTATCTTGAATAAAAGACATGCTTCCTTTAGGAATCGAATACACTTTGCACAGAACTCGGTTAATGGGATATTTTGCGCTTGTTTTTTCCAGTGCTTTCGCATGACCAAGAATAACTCCAGGATTCACACGAACCTTTCGTATGAATAAAGAAACATGATCCAAAACAACTTTAAATCCTTCAGATCCTTGTAAACAAAATTCGGGCTTGCTTCGTATTAATTTTATTTTCAAATCCACTAAACTGAGTAAAAGACGATCTTGATAAAATAAATCCGAATGTATACAACCAATCATGTCTACAGTTGCACTTTATTTAAAAAATTCGGTTCTTTTCTTGAGACCATCATCAGAATCCTTGTAAAATAGTTCAGCCGTTAATTGGGAAGTTTTGCTGTCATATCCATGGTTTAAGAGAGTTTCAATATAAGATCGATAGGGATATGTATTACTGGAATTGGAAACCATGCGATCATTTAAGGATACATCTACTTGAGAAAATAATGAATGTAGAAATAAATTCACAGGTCCTATAGTATCATCTTTAGTAATAGGCGTATTGTCCACTTTTACTATTTTCGCTTTTACGTATAATTGTGCTTGACTGAGATCTATGTAATCTTCTGCACTGCCAGAAATGGGAAATTCTACAGGTGCTTTATCGAAAACGTTAGAAAGAGGGAAAAATTGTTTCCACTGCTCATCTTGAATAACTGTTTCAGTTCCTGGTAATTTGAAATGTTCCAATTCAGATTTAACACTTTCAGGAGAATTTTTAAGAATAAATGCCCTTTTTACGAGTCGAAAATGTCACGTACACTCACTTTATGTGCTTTGGATGAAATGAATTTTTTTTTATTTCTATACGCTTTCCTTTATACTCTCCTTTCGTTACCATAGATTGAACTCTATCAATAGCTTTCTGAGCTAATTTTTTCCCACTTTCTCTGCTTCTTGTTTTTACAGCTTCTTTAAAATTTTCTCCTGACAATGCATCAGAGACAACATGACTCCCTGTCATTAATACTTCTTTTCCAATAGTTTTACCCCCTTTTACTAAAAAAGATAAAGCTGCTCTAAGCAATCACCGAAATATTCCTCCGATTCCATATCCTTTTTGAAAATTATTGCCCTTGTAATGAGTCAGACCTGAGCCGATTTGACCTGCATAATGGTCTTCAAATCTTTTAGTACAACAAACGTATGGTACACTCATCTTGATCTTATATCTTCAAACGAGGGTATGGGGAATGCATAGCTTTATTTATAGTATTTGCCTTATGTGAAAATGAAGCACTATGATCACTTTACCACTTTCAAAGGGAACAAAACCACCTGAATTGAGTCTCAGTTCAGCTTGAATAGTGTGAAACGAGTGTCTCACCAAAGGTAAGTAGTGAGATCTATCATAATATTGACTAATTGTTTCCCCTTCTTAACCTTTATTTTGAACGATTCGCAATAAAGGAGCCTGTGTATCTCCCACAATTTGGGGGTGAAATTAGATCGGAGTAAACGTAAAAAACTGAAAAATTAGACAATCAAAAGCAATTCAAAACCGTTAAGAAGAAAACAACAGAGAGTCACGTGCAGGAGTTAGGAGATACGAGCATTGCCCAATTGCATGTGAATGGGTTCCAAGGAAGAAAAGATTCAAAGCCAGTTCTTGTGCCTAAAGTGGAGAAGGACTCTATTCGCAGCCGTGATTTGCACATTGGAATAGTCAAGAGGAAATTGAGTAAGTCAAACTTGAGAAGAGAAACAATGAGTGCTGACGAAAAAATTGAACTAAAAAGACTCTACATGAACATTTGTGAACCAGTTGTACAAAATCATTTAAGGGTTAAAAAGAATTAATTAAAAGATATCTTGATCATGAAAGGTTACTTAATATTTTTGGAAAAGGGAATATCTTCTTCTGTTAAAAGGTGCTAATTTAAACAAATATGTAAATGTAAAAACTCAATTTTGTAACAAATGGTAATTCTTTATTTCTCTCGTGCTTTATATTAATGCTTTTATTAATGCTTTATATTAATGCTCGCGCGCGTGTGCTTTTATTTATAAAAATTAACTGTAATTTTAATTATGGAAAGTTCTGGAACTTTCGATGGCGATAGATAAGGAGATGGAATATTGAAAGTTTGAAAAAATAAAGTCTTGAGTCGTACGTGGCAAGAGTTGCTGACATTTTTTATATTTCCGTGTTAAAACTGGCGCCCAACGTGGGGCTCGAACACACGACCCCAAGATTAAGAGTCTCGTGCTCTACCAACTGAGCTAGCCGGGCTATTACAGACACCTGTGCCAGCTCAACGTTTTGAAACCTTGGCCATTGATCTCTTCGGGCCCCTACCTGAGAGTAAAGATGGTAAAAGATGGATCCTCATCATTGAGAATTGTACCACCAAGTGGGTCGAACTGTTTGAACTACTCAATGCCACAGCTAAAGAATGCGCCATTACCTTGATTGAAGAGATTCTACTGAGGTATGGTATTCCTCGCTGCCTTATCAGTGACAAGGGAACCCAGTTTCTGTCAGCAGTGATGCAACAAGTATGCTACCTATTAAACATCCATGAATCCCTGATCCCTACATACCATCCACAAGCTAACCCAGTTGAACGAAAGAATAGGGATCTGAAACCACGGCTGGCAATTCTCGTCCAAGACAAGCATGACTGTTGGTCAGAGAAGCTACCCTTCATCCGCTTTGCTCTCAACACAGCCAAATGCGAAACAACAGGACAGACGGCAACCTTTCTAAATTTTGGTAGAGAGTTACGCACTCCAAGTGAAGTTGTTAATGATATCCGAGTCGTCATCCAGAATGATAATTTTGTACCAGAGATAACTCCCTATCTCAAGAAATTCGCTAAGTTTTCCACTCAGATTAGAGAGGTGGTTGAAGAGCAACAGGATAGTAGGAAGTTTTACGCTGATAAAAAGGGAAAAGCTGCTCCAACATTTTATCTGGAGAACATGTCTTTGTAGCATCACATCCGCTGAGCAACGCAGCGCAAGGAAGAAGTGCAAAACTAATGCCACGCAGGGACGGTCCCTACGTGATTTTAACACAAAGATCACCATCATCTTATGAGATTGCTAGTCTTCATAATCCGGGGAAACCTATTGGTATTTACCACACCTCTGTTTTAACTCCTTGTAATAATGACAAAGTAAAACCCCTTATTCCTCTTCGTAAACGTAGCCGTCCACCAAAGGTCCCACAGACTCCTGGTTCCTCGTCGGGACGCCGTCGAATCCAGAGGGGGAGGATGTAACAAATGGTAATTCTTTATTTCTCTCGTGCTTTATATTAATGCTTTTATTAAGGGGAGTTGGAAACCTCTTTCTTTCTCTATACTGACAATGTTAAATTGGCTGTTTTCGATGTACCTTTTCTAAAAATATATTTATGTACATGCTTGAAATTTTTCATACTATTAAAGTTCACCTCTCTCATTATACTAAAATGAGCTTTTAGCTAATTTTGAATTTTTTAATAAATTATGAAATATTTTATCAAACATTGCGAAATTTGACCCATTTTTTACTTAAAAATTTGTAAAATTAAGTTTTTGAGTTTTTACAAAAGCTCATTTTAGTATATATTAGACATCATTATAAATAATTCATAAAAAATTTACATACCTGTGAACAGTAGTTTCTCAGAAAAGGTACATCGCACATTAAAATTTACATTTTGAGATAAATTGATTTTGATGTATACAGTGAGACTTCTAATCGACTAGGAAATAAAAAAAATAAAAGGCTCAATTTAAAATAAAAGATACATGTTTTGGTTTATATTAGTCGTTACACTTTTAAGCAAAAGCAAAGTAATTTGTTTTCAATTTTCGCCATTAAAATGGGTGTGGCCCAAATTCAATGATTATTTAAAAATACGTTTTATGTGCTTCTAAATACCCTAGAGGTTAAACTAAGTTATTTTTAGAAAGGTTAAAATCTATACAGTTTAAAAATGTAAAAATCTCAAATTGTCAAAAAAATAAAATTTTAGCTTTCCAACACCCCTTAATGCTTTATATTAATGCTCGCGCGCACGTGCTTTTATTTATAAAAATTAACTGTAATTTTAATTATGGAAAGTTCTGGAACTTTCGATGGCGATAGATAAGGAGATGGAATATTGAGAGTTTGAAAATAAAGTCTTGAGTTGTAAGTGGCAAGAGTTGTGTTGACATTTTTTTTTATTCAGTGTTAAAACTAGTTAAAGCATCAACAGGTATTATGAAACGTCCTGTACAATTATTATATAATCTTGAAATAGTGAATAATCAGTAAATTTCTTCTTCGATTTATATTTCCTAATTATTAGTTTCTTGTGAATTGTATTGTATAATTTGGTAATTAATTATTTTGAATAATATTTATGCTTTGTATTTCATTGTATTCTTAACATTGAATTTGAATTTTGTTTATGTATTGTATGTAGAAATTGTATTGAAATATTGTGGATGAATTTCTTCATCGGGAAGGGAGAATGTGGCGGTTTGCTTTTCATTAATCCCTAAAAGGGAAATACGTGTGAACCTTCCCTAACCGATGGGGGAGTCAGTCAGTCTGTAAGCAACTTTAGCCGATAACGGAACCCCCGAAATCGGTGGGTGTGTCTACCCACAAAATAGTAGTTTTCAATTTATATTTAATTGTTTGTGGGTCGTCATAATAAATGTTTTAAGAAACTTGAAAAATAAGGACTGATATCTTGAATACGCGACACAGGTAGCAATATTAATTGTGCCTTAATTCGGAGGTGTACCTTACAGGAGCAATTTGTACATTATTTTAAGTCTTAAAATATACAAATTAATTTTAAATTAAAAACATAATTACCTGTTGCTATTTCAAATGAGCTAAATGTAAGAGATTAAGTGTGCAAATTTCAACAGGCCATTTTTTTTTTCGCAAACGAGTCTGTTGATGGTTGAGATTAAAAGAATTTTTTGTTCCCTTAAATAACAATATTCAAGACTCAAATGAAACATCTCAAGTGGCTCGCTGTCTTCCAAAAATTATTACTGCCTCTGTCTTACTTAAGTTAGCTGTGGATGGAAATAATGTCCTTTGTAATCCACTCGGAACGGGGAGAAAAATTACAGAAGAAAATAAGAAAAAATGTATCAAATTTCATGATTTAAGGTACACAAATACCTCGAACCCTTCAAGGTTCAACACATAAAAAACTGACTTAAACGTACACAGTACAGAAAAAGAAAATAAGATACATGAAATGAAATAGCAGATTCACATTGCTAGATACAAATATATAACTGGAAATTTCCAAAAAGATAATTTAAATATATATTTAAAAAAAAAAAATTTGTGAGAAAGCCAGTCAAATATTTAAATGAGCATGTAAATGCAAATAGTTTTTTTTATATAGAGATATTTATAAATCAGTAGAGTAAACAAAAGCTTATAAACAAACATAAATTTTAGTTCTACATAAAAACCAGTGGCGTAACGAAAAATAATGGCCTCCTCCCCAATTATTTATATATATACAGTCGGACCTCTAAATAACGAAGTCGCTAGTACCCGGGAAAAAAGTTCGTTATATGGAAAATTCGCTATATAGAGGTTCATCTATTAATATACTTTATAAACAATACAAAACAAAATTTAAATTCATAAACACTATATATTAAAAAAATAATTATTCACACCTTTTTAAAGTTAATATATGTTTATTTTATATATCTTACCCATCACAAAAAAAGAAAAAGAAAGAAAGAAAACTGTAAGAAAAGCAAGAAAAAATAATGTCAAACAATACACAGTATTTTCCACATTAAAGAAATAATTTTATATTTTAAAATTAACTAATTTTAAGGGCATTTCTAGTTTAAAGCATACAAGTAATATTAAACATGCATTATTTTATAACTAGAACACGGGTACACGGGGCAACTCCAATGAGAGTGAAAGGGGATATCGAAGTTGTTTCTAGTGAAGTGGACAATGGGGGTTAAAGGTTGCACTTCTTGGATGAAACGTTCAGAATTCTATTGCTGTCGGTGAAGGAGGCATCTAATAAAACCAGTTCAAGATTTATGACCACCATAAAATGTGTTAAAAGAGAGAATAACTTGAAATGTTCAGAAATACTTTTAAAAAAAGGGAGAACAAAAGTTGAATCACCGAAGAAAAAGTTCGTATATAGAAAATGCATTTCGCTATAGAGAGGTTATTTTACGAAGAAAATCGTGAAATGTTCAAGATTCCAGGAAAAAGTTCGCTATACAGAAAAATTCGAAATATAGAGGTTTAACTGTATATATTAATCTTTAATTTATATATTTTATTTACATAATTTATTTATATATTATTATTTATATATTATTATTATTTCAAAATTTTATTTATATATTATTATTTATATATTATTATTATTTCAAAATTTTATTTATATATATATATATATATATATATATATATATTACTTGTATATTATATATTAATCTTTAATCTCTTTGATTTTTTTTACATTCCTTTCCAGTCATTCACACCTTTATTCCAGGCTTCTTTAAAATACATCCCCTCAAGGGGCTCATCTTCTTTAGGTGAGTACGGGTGTCACAATCCCGAGGTACCCTAGTGATCTTTTCCTATTTTCCCAAGGGGTTTACTATCTTTAGTAAACACGGGCTTCACGAACCCGGGGTGCCCTAGTGATCCTTCTCTATTTTCAACCCTCTGTCTTGTCAACCCTCTGTCTCGTATTTATTACTAATAATGAGTCACATTTAAACAGGTGTTTTTTTTAATAAAGCACTCAAACTACATCCAAGATAATTCAGTAGAATCGTTTTATGGCAGAGAATTGAAACCTTTATATAAAAATGTTCGAGGCAAAGACAGTAGAGACAGGGATTTAACTTTATTCTATTATTTTTTTTAAAAAAAAAAAAGAGCTGTAATGTGCCACTAAGAATTGCTTCACGTGCCATAGTTGTCGACCCCTGCTATTAAGTATACCCCGTAGCTGAGTGTGAACTGTGAATACACCTCGTGTTCATTTTAGATTCCAAATTTTAAATTAAAAATATTATTTTACTAAAGTCGTGGTGATTTACGTTTCCTACCTGTTAATTTCGATAAGCTATGGGCCATTACTTTACACCTCACCTCAGTGTCGACTTATCACGTGAAAGGAACATCTCTTCAAGTGCTTAACAATTTCTGAAAAGCAAAAGGTGATAGAATCAGTTGAAGAAGGTGAGAGAAAGGTCGATGTAGCCAAAGCATTTGAAATCCCACTGAGCTCGCTCTCCACTATTCTGAAGAATAAAGATAAAATCTTTAGTGCATCTTCGAGTAGAGTGTGAAAACGCGTTAGTAAAGGTAATTTTCCGCGTCTTGAACAGTGTTTAGTTTCATGAATGAGACAGTGTCCAGAACAGAATATTCCGATGGGTGGCTCTATATTGAAGGAAAAGGCTAAAGCATTCGCCCAAGAATTAGGAATCGAGTTTTTGGTTAGTGAGGGATGTCTTACAAATTTTAAGAAAAGGAATGGGATAGTTTTAAAAAAATGTGCGGTGAAAGCTCAAATGTCGACATTAATGCTTGTTCTAAGTGGCAGAACTCGCTTTCGGATCTAATAAAGGAGTACGAACCACGTAACTATTTCAACACGGATGGAACCGGATTCTTTTCAAGAGTTTGGCAGAAAAAACATTTACATTCAAAAAAGAAAAATGCCATGGAGGAAAACATAGCAAGGAGAGGTTAACTATTTTACTGGCTGTAAACATGGACGGCTCAGAAAAGATTACTCCTCTTGTCATATAAAAATCTGCAAAACCTCGGTGTTTCAAGGGCATAAACTGGTTCCTTACCAAATACCGCTCAAATAAGAAGGCATGGAGGACCACTGAACTCTTTAATGAATGGTTGGTCTCACTGAACTTGGATATGAAAAGTGAGAAACGACATATTCTCTTATTTTTAGACAACTGTATTGTGCACAATAACGTACCACCTTTATCAAATGTCAAACTTCAATTTTCCCCTCCAAACTCAACCTTAAAACTTCAGCCACTCGACCAGGGCATCATACATAGTTTTAAAACTTTTTATCGGCTTGAAGTCTTTAAAAGCGTTTTGGATAACCTCGAAAATCAGCAGAATCTAACTACTATTTCTATTTTAACAGCTTTGATCATGATTGGCAAAGCTTGGAGAGCTGTTACTGCTGTTTTAAAAAGTCAGGCTTCCCCTCACCGAATCTGGTTGATGTGAACGATACACTCACTAAATTGAATGCTGAACCATCCCTTTGGGAAGCTCTTCCAGAACAAGATTTGACGTTTGACGACTACGTGTTGGTTGACATGAACATTGCTGTATGGGGAGCTTTATCTGACGCTGAAATTGTGGCTTTGGTCCACAATAATACAGAAAGTGATGAAGATGAATCGAAGGAGTTGACTCCGGTAACTCTGTCAGAAGCTAAAGTGTCAATAAACACACTGCGCAACTTTTTCCTTCAAAATCATGTTGATGCAGACATTTTACAGGCTTCATTTGTTCTAGAAAAATCTATTGACAAAGTTAGATTGAATGCCTTAAACCAAAAAAAGAAAACAGATTTTTTGACGAAAAGGATTAATTATATATAGTATATATATTCTTTTAATAGTTGTTTTCAAGACATAAGTGTATTATTTTAATATAGGACTTTTAACTTCTTTTTTATTTTTATACTGTATAAAATGTTCTTTAAAAAATTATATACAATTTTTGCTTTATTACATAGTTTTAAATTTAAATATGTTAGAAAAAAACTTCTCTTCGTGTATTTTGAGAGTTTTCCCCTACCCTCTTGATAATTCGAAGTTTTTCATTGGTCCCTCCAACTTCGAATTATTGAGAGTCGACTGTAATTACATATCAGAAATTCAGATATGTTAACATTTTAAAATATCACTTATATGTACAAATTCAAACTTATATAAGTACAAATTCATTCACCTTTAAAATGTGAATTAATATTACTAATAAATATATATTATGAAAAAAAAATCACCAATTTTCTTTATTTATAATTTTAACTTTTTTATATTTTTCATAAGGAATTAAATCGAATTACATAATTCATTTATTAAAAACAGTAAACGGATACTTAACAGTAATGGATTATATAATAAGTTTTTTATTTGCATTTAAGTTCCTCATTTACTTAGTTCAAATATGAACAAGTTCTACTTTGTTAACAAAAACATTGGGCCGAAACAGAATGACTTTCAATCCTGCTTCCGGTGTAATGTTAATCTATGGGAAAACATCGAAATTCAACCGAGTTTTTCAAACTTCTAATGCACGTTTTTGAAAATTTTTGATTATATGCATAGAAGACAATCAGTAGATTTAAGATTCAGGATTTTATATGATTTTTATTTCAGTATCTTTCCTAAAATAACTTGTTAATCTTTTAGCTCAAAGCAATGGTGATTTCGCTATAACAAGAAAAAGAAAAGGGTACTAATGACTGCAGCGTCGCCATAGTAAGCTTTACGGTAGAACTTGTCCATACGTTTCTTCTACAAAATGAAATCCATGAAAAATATTTGGATTTTAGGTGAATGAAAAAAAATTAGAACAAATTATTATTTTTATTTAGAAAATTAGACTTTTACACTCAAATTATAAAAGAAAACTTTTCTGAAAAATAATCCGAAATAATCCCAAATGGAGATAATTTTTATATTTCAATGAATCACTAGTGCATAAAAAAATGCTATAACGCCAAATCAGGCAACCCAAAGTAGCCATATAATTGCACATCGCCAATGACAAGCAACCTTTTTTTCCTTTGAGCGTGCCGAAGAGATATGCCCGAGGCGAGAGCAACTCACAAAGTGCTCTGCATTTAACGTTATGGCCATATTGTTTACCTTTTATGCCGATCATCGTGTTACAATATAGTTGCTCTATATCCCCTTCAACCTTTCAATCAATCAGTGTTACAATATATCTCATATGTTTTATCTAGTAACAAGCAACACACACACATTAAAATTCATTTGCTCATTTATGATTTGTGGAACACTGTTTTAATCAAAAGCAAAAATATTCTGAACACGCATTACAGAAATTTAATGTCTTTCTCTGACCTACCATCCCACATCTCTCAAAAGGCTTTTGGCTGTAATAGTACTTTAAAGAAACATTTGATTTTTCATACAAAGGAAAAACCATATATTTGTGAAATATGTAAGAAGGCTTTTACCCGTGATAGTACTTTAAAGAATCATTTGCGTGTTCATACAAAGGAAAAACCGTATGTCTGTGAAGTATGTAAAAAGGCATTTTCAGAGGGTTCTAATTTAAAAACTCACTTGCGTGTTCATACAAAAGAAAAATCATATGCGTGTGAAGTATGTAAGAAGGCTTTTGGACATTTCAATACATTGAAGATTCATTTGCGTATTCATACAAATGAAAAACCATATGTTTGTGAAATATGTAAGAAGGCATTCTCGGAGGGTTCGAATTTAAAAACTCATTTGCGTATTCATACTAAAGAAAAATCATATGTTTGTGAAATATGTACGAAGGCTTTTGCACATTTTAATACCTTAAAGAATCATTTACGTATTCATACAAATGAAAAACCATACATCTGTGAAATATGTAAGAAGGCTTTTGCCCGTTATAGTACTTTAAGGAATCATTTGCGTATTCATACAAAGGAAAAACCATATGTCTGTGAAGTTTGTAAGAAGACTTTTGCCCGGGATAGTACATTACAAAATCATTTGCGTATTCATACAAAGGAAAAACCATATGTATGTGAACTTTGTAAGAAGGCTTTTGCCCGTGATAGTACTTTAAAGAATCATTTGCGTACTCATACAAAAAAAAAATCTATATTTCTGTGAAATATATTAGAAGGCCTTCTCCCTCGATTCTAACTTCATCTCTAGTTTGAATATCCCTACAAAGGAAAGCCATGTATCTGAAATATGTATAAAGGGCCTCTCTCACAGACAACACACAAAAACATTTGCACATTCCTTCAATAGACAAGGACTATGCTTGTTAAATTTAGTAGAATGACAACCCAGAATAGATATTTAGAGATTTTCTTTTGTGTATTCATACAGAGGAAAAGAAATTTGGGAAAATATGCAAGACAGCATTTTCTAAGAATCACTTACAATTTCCTTTTCATATTCATTCCAGTTAAAAGCTGTGTGTGAAGCTTCTTTTTCTACTAAAAATATTTTAATAATGCATTTGTGCATTCACATCAAGGAAGACCCTTGTGTTTGTGAAATTTGCCAGAAAGCATTTTATCATAATACTTTAAGAAAAGCATTTAATGTATTCATACGAAATGAAAAATCTTGTGTTTGACATTTTAAGTCATATAGTGCATATTGGGAAATAATATTTAATACAAATTATAAAAATGTTTCTAAAAAAATAATTTGCCTGAAACTAAAATTTTAAACATCAGATAAGGAAAATAGATTCTGAGTATATCTTTGCATATAAAACAAACACAAGTGGTTATATCTTTTTTCAGTGATTTTCTCTGCTGTATATTATTTATATGAACTTTATAATCCTAATTTTGTTTGTTTTTGCCCTCTTTATTAAAAATAATTTTTTAATAAAATTCTTAAATCTGTTTTAAAACTAGATTTTATGATAAATAAACATATTTATTTGTATTTTTTTACTTGAATGAGCTTCTTTTTAACCACACATAGAGAAAGAAATATCTGTTTAAGTTGCTTTGGAATACTTTAATTTTTAATTTCTATCATAAGATTTGTGTTTGTGTGTAGATATTGTTAGAGATAGAGCTAAAAGGACTTTGTTTTATGTTATGTAATTTTTTTTATATCTTATGATTCTTTTTTAATTGTATGAAAAGAGAACTATGAAACTTCTGCTATTTTAATGAATTATGAAATTTTGTTTTGAATGTAAAAAAATATTTTTTGGGCTATGGAAAATATATTATTTATGAAGAATGACATATATTTTAAAATAAAAAATATGTCATTAATGCAGTACATTTCTCTTAGTCGATCTTATAGCACATCTCTGCTACCTTAATTCTATATTTACTTTCTTTTGAATAATGATGTTACCATATTGTAAGATAATTAAATAATCAAGAAAAAATTTAACACTTTTTCGTTAAAAATCATGTAAGGAAAGGAACATATTTGCCTTTGTAGAAGCTGAAGGAATTACAATTAACCTAGGAGTAATTTATATATGTGTTATAAGAAATTTATGATTGTCACTTCAATTAGTTTTTATATGATTTTTCTTAAATTTCTCTTGTGTATAGTAAGCTATATTCTATGCAGACTCATCAGTGAAATAGTAATAATATCAGGATTTTTTATTAGTAATACCATAATCAGCTGTTTATCAGAAACGTTTAATGGCTTTTGTTGAGCTGTGATGGCTAGTAACTTCCACAGTTGTATAAACTGTTTAATGTTCAATAGCTGCAGAGAAGTGAAATTAATGATGAATGATGTTTTAAATATTTTTAAAATTTGAACAATATAAATGTATTGGGAAACAAATTTCAATATATTTATGTTTGTGTGTGTATATATATGTGCATCAAATATTCATACATCTCTTGCTAACTCAAACCTTTGATATAATATGAACTTCTCGCTAATTCAAACCTTTGATAAAAAGAATCTCTCGCTATATACTCAGCCCCTAGAAAAACTCTTGATATATTAAATTAAAGTAATACTTTTTGGTAGACTCAGAATTTTGAAGTAAAATCTGCGGCTGGCCAGATTACAACACACGATAATTCAAAGTTATCTCTCAACAATTTGAACACTCACTATCATGAAGAGTTCTGTAGCAAGTAGGTTGGAGCTTGCATGTTTTGTGTTGTTTTTTCTGTGTGTGTCACCCCTGTAACCTAGCCCCTTTTATGACCATCTGCCTGCCACCCCTTCTTTGTGTTTTCTGGTTTCTTAAGCAAAAGACACTTTTATTGCTTTTCAGCTTCAAGTGGACAACAAACTGACTGCATTTCTTGTTAGCCATCCATTTCTTTTGTTTAACATGTGGCCTTGCTACACAATGTACAGAAAGGATGGTCAGCTATTGTGAAAAAGAGATGCATAGGATTGTGTATTTTGCATCAGAGTGACACACATGACGATTTAAGACTCATGTAATTTGTAGCATCAAATAGGTAATAGGCCGGACTGTACCCTGCCTTGAAGAACCAATGGTGTTCTGCGCAATGTCTGAAAGAATCCATAGTGGATTTTTAAAGATAACATATATTTTCATCAAAAAAAGATTAATTATGTACACACACACACAGTATGTATTCTTTTAATAATTGTTTTTAATACATAAGTGTATTCTTTTAATACAGGACTTTTAACTTTTGTATAATATTTATACTATATAATATGTACTTTTTAAAAATATTTTAAAATAATTTTATACATATATACAATTATTGTTTTATTACATAGTTCCAAATTTAAATGTGTCAAATATAAATGTAAAAAAAAATTCTCTTCATGCATTTTGGGAGTTTCTACCTAACCTCTTGATAATTCAAAGTTTTTCATTGGTTCCTCCAACTTCAAACTATCAAGAGTCAACTGTATTTCAAATTTAAGGCATGCTCACTACAAAACTTTTCAACAAACTTTGACCAATATTGAGTTAATTTTTTTCTTCTGGTAGAATACATGTAGGGATTGATATTTTATATGTATTGAGTCAAAGTGTTTTAGGCTATGTAAAATAAAAATCAATAATTTGTATTCACACTTCATAAAAAATATTTTCATTATAAAATGTACATTTCATCTTTTAAGAAAAAATGTTTCAGAAATATTTAAAAACTATAAAAATTCTTGTCTGTTTGAAAATTTTAAGCATGATTATCTCAGTAAATTTATTAAATATAGCTGCTCGAATACTATTTTTTTTTAATGCTGGAAATTTATAACGTTTAACATGCTGCAATAAGCAACTGTTCTGCTTACAACGAGTTTCCTGTATTAAGTAAATAGTGGTTACACACCCCTTGTTATCAGTTTGATATGCTTATATATTTCATCTTCTCTGCATCATTGCATTATTTTTTACTTAATTTCTAATGACTGATTGTTTTATTGATATCGAATTTTGAAACAACATAAGGGTTAAGAACTTTGTACATAAAGGCTACAAAGAACAACAGACCTTTCTATTATGAATCATAGTGAAATGATGGGAGTATCACCTGAGCTAGTGCACACAACCCCCTCCCCCCAACCAAAAAAAATTAATGAATATTTCATGTAAATTTTCCATTTCTCATGATTTGAATTAACCAGTTAACTACATTAAGATAAATTATTTAGTGTAATTTTTCAATTAATCCTTGGAGAATTTAGTTATGGTTTTTAATGCAAGATTAAGATAAATGTTTTTTTAATATTCCCTACTTTAATAGTTCTTATAAATTAAAATATTTTAGAACTTTCAGCCAAAAAAAGAGTAATGTGGTCAATCCATCACCAAATGATGCTACTGTAGTTTTTAATGTGTAACATGACATTCCTGTCAACATTAGCACTTGATCGTGTTATCATTGTAACTGTGTTAAATCTTCATTTTGCTTCTCATCTTTGTGTTTTAACTTTTTTTAGTACAAGAAATTATTTTGATAGATTTTTTAAAAGTTTATTATTGCATTTTATCATAGTGATTATAGTTTTGGTTTAACTATAGTTTTAGCAGTATTCTTATGCTTAGTTTATGCTGTTGGTCTTAGGCATGGTTTCTAGTTTTTATCTTATGCCTTTACTTTTTGAAATTTTTTTTAATACTATTGTCATATTGTGGTATAAGTAACGTTATATTCAATTTTACACAACACCATATGTCAAAAAAGTTAGCTCAGGAAATATTTTAAGTTATAGACAAAAGTAAAAAAAATCTGACGTTTTTCAAATGAAGAAAAAGCAAACATTTGTTAGAAATAAAACATTTATTGAGGCAAATTCATTTTGGTATAGAAAGTCATTTATAATTCAGGCTCAAATTCATGCTGGAAGGAAGACAAAAAAAGTATTACAATCCATCTGTTATAAATACAGATTGTGTGGTAATTGTCGGGGATTAGAACCTGCAATCTATTGCTCCGAAACCGAGTAACTTAACCACTAGACAGAAGTGATCACTCCTGTCCGGAGGCTGTTACTGGCTTATATAGATACCGCCGCAGTACTTCCCCACCAGTGAGTCGGTGGATAGGAACGAACGAGATATTTTGTTGTTATGGTGAACGTGTGAGTGGCTACTGTTGCGTCTGACGACTTAGCTGCATTAAGTGAGTCTGATGACTTTATTTGCTGCGTCAAGTGGGTCTGACGACTTTTGATTGCTCATTTTGCGGGTAGATGACGCCATGACAAATCAGAAGATTTGCGTTTTTCTTTTCAGCCAATGTTGGAGATTAGAACCTGCAATCTATGGCTCCGAAGTCGAATAACTTAACCACTTGACAGAAGTGATCACTCCTATCCGGCGGCTGTTACTGGCTTATTTAGATGCTACCGCAGTAAGTAATGATACTTATTCACATTTTTATTGGAATACTGAGGCAAAATTAATGTCTTTTGAACTGGGTGGATTGATCGAGCTGAATTATGTCGATTCACCCTCACTGGTATACAGGTACACGTGATCATCTTTTGTATATGGTATTACTACGTTCAGGATGACAAATGTGCACAAAACAATATTTTGTTTAGAGCAGCGTTCGGAAAATTGCAGTTCTTCAAAATTC
The DNA here is from genome assembly GCA_019973935.1 of Trichonephila clavipes. NCBI lineage: Eukaryota > Metazoa > Arthropoda > Arachnida > Araneae > Nephilidae > Trichonephila > Trichonephila clavipes. Next base: position 126,640 of record BMAU01000666.1, on the reverse strand, counting down.
TGCTTTTATGTCGAATTGTGAAAGTCTGTTTATAACTGCATCCGTAAGGATTACGTTTAACTAGTTAGGAAGTCCGTTCCGCTTTCAGTATTGTATACATCTTGCTGTTGTACGAGTGTGTGTCCTTTTATGTAATTTTGTGTCCGTTCTGCTGTTGACACAAAAATAAAGATTTTGACCGGCGAGGAATTTGTCTTCGTTTGGATATTGCTAACCAGCATTTGCACTCCCATACATCAGGACGTTTTACAGAATTAGAAATTATATTTGTTAAAAAGCTATATATATTGTTCACTCTTTTTTAATTTATAAGTATCTATAAAATAATTACTTGCAATTGCATGCCCATTTAAGTATTTGACTAGCTTTTTGACAGAATTTATTTTTGAGTATTTATTTGATTTATCTTTTTTGCAATTTCCTGTTATATATTTGTATCTAGCAATGTGAATATCGTATTTCATTTCCAGTATCTAATTTTTTTTATTCTGTACTGTGTACATTTAAAAGTCAGTTTTCTTATGTATTGAACCTTGAAGGATTTGAGGTCGTTGTGTACGTTAAATCATGAAATTTGATGTGTTTTTTCTTATTTTCTTCTGTAACTTTCTCCCCATCCCGATTGAAACACTAAGGACATTCTTTCCACCCACAGGATATCCGGTGTCATCTAACTTAAAGGGGACAGTGACAATAAGAATTTTTGAAAAATGGCGAGCAAAAAGAGATGTTTCATTTTAGTCTTGAATGCTCTTCTGTAAAGTTAAAATAAACGTTTGTGATCTCTACCATCAACAGGTTCGTTTTCGAAAAAAAATGACCTGCTGAAATTGGCACAGTTTAATCTTTTACATTTAGCTCGTTTGAAATAGCAACAGGTAATTATGTTTTTAGTTTCGAATTAATTTGTATTTTTTAAGACTTAAATTAATATACAAATTCAATCAGGTAAGGAAAACCTCTTCGAATAAGGCACAATTAATGTTGCTACCGGTCACTTTAAATAAGGATCATATGTATTTACCTTTTATTAAGGATATTGTGACATCGTCGATGGATGTGAATTCTCATCTTTCGATTCACAATAGGTTTTATGGTTTCACCAGCTGGTCAAGGACAAGTTCGACGTCATCGATTGTCCCTGCATAAAAGATAATAAAAAGATCCACTCATAAAAGATCCACCAGCTGTGGAATGACCAGTGCACGTGGCCATGGGGCCATTGTTTATTGTCTGAACTCAGGGAGTGAAGAGAGACAGACGGGTCGCCATAATAGTAAAGTAGAGCCGGCGCCCCATTGACAATAGGCGAAGCCTATTTTAAAATAATCATGTCGTCTTTTCTAGTGTTGTATGAAGGGGATACTAGAAGCAGGTGGCGTGATGGACAAGTGTGTCCAGATGTGGACGAGGAACTATGGCGCCTAGGCCCAGACGGCTCGGGTGTGTTTTGGCGTGTTATGCGCCGCCAATAAGACGAGGGAGGTCAAGAGAGACTTTTGTGACTTGCCAATAAGAAGAGGCGAGGGGCGTGTTGTGAACACACCCCTGGTGGTTAAAAAGGGTGCTTTTCAGGAGACAGGGAGAGAGAAAGGACAAAAAAGTCCGGGAGAGAGAACGGACGGAAGGAGGAGGAGAAGACGGGAGAGAGAGAGGAGACGGAAAGAGAGAAAAAGAGGGTCGGGAAGAGTGAGAGTGAAGCCCGCCTTGAATGGAGAAAAGGGCTGAGTCCGAAATTGGAGTGAAAAAGACGATGAACGCCGGTGGCGTTGAGAATGGGAATATGAACTGACTACACAGGCTTGGCATATAATCTGAATTTATATTACTTCATTAACAAATTGTTAGCAAATAAACTTTGCTTTGTTTGTATATTAAGCTGTAAAGATTTTTTTTATTGATGGATAGCTACACACGACGTTACAATATTCTATTTAAGTGACACTCAAAAAAGTTGTTTTTTTTCCTTTTTGTGAAATTTTAAGATTTCAGAAACAAAGAACTGAGAAGTAAAAAATTGCAACATTGTCTGTCCCACGTTTTAATTTAGACACAAAACAGAATCTGTAATAAAGCGATTGTATCTCGGGGGGACGTTTTCTTTGGGTTTACATAAGAAAAAAAAAATGCTAGCTTAGGTGGGCACAATGCACAGGCTTTTAAAATGATACGTACAACGCAATATTTGCAATAAATTTCTGTAAGTTCAAGATTTTTTTGCTCATTTCAAACACTTCTACATTAGTGTGTGCCCCACTTCTACATTATCCTCGTGACCTGGATCTGAGGAAAGGAACAAAGAAGCAGCCGTATCGTTTATCTTCATATCACTCTATTAAGATATTCTTAAACAATATACAATAATAATAATAATAATAATCAATTCAAGTGAATCTGGAGTGAAAGGTCACAATTCGTATTATCAAATAATCGTGTAACCGACCACTATATCTAACTCTACTGACTATTTCTAATTTCAGTTACTACACAGTTCTTAATAACTTGATTCAACAGTCTTACCGCTATATCTTGGGTAAACAGCAATTCGCTTGATTCTAACTGGCGGGGCTTTTGTCCTTGTGGAATGGTATCCACCTTTAACTTGATCGCATAGGTACGGATAGCTTAAATCTTGAACTCGGGATTTCCTCTCACTTCACTGGCAAAACATAGACCTCGTATCTTCACTTCTCATAGCCACACCGCATACACTAAACTTCTACTATTTATAAGATTCCTATTTTGAATATTCATGCTTCTCTTCTCGAGTTGGTTGGAAATAATTGGCGTTCTGGCACCAAAGAAACCCTAGAGGATAATTAGCTGAACCTCCTCCAATAAGAAAAACGTGATTTATTCGAGGGTCTTAATGGCCATTAAGAAATCACGTGAACAAATTTTACCTTTCAATATTCGTCTCAAACTTTAACTTTCAATATTCGTCTCAAACTTTCAACAGCCACAATATTTTTATTCAAATAACTACACTAAAATTATCATTTATGTCTTTACTCATTTCAGATTCACTTTTACATACTTATGAAGGTGTATCCTATTCGGGCAACGGACCCGGGGGGAAAAAGGCGTAGAGCTTGTGGCCATAAAAAGAACCCCAGACCATATACAAACCGGTCTTATTATTATACATGCTTTCATCTTCCAAAAAAAAATATACAATTTTCAATCAGGTACGAAACATTACAATCTTCTTAGATTCCTACAATATACATCTTTCTACCTAAAAAAAGAAAACAGCCTCTTCAAGACATCAGGGTCAGCCACCCTGAAAGGAGAACTCTTTTCACACCATACAATTACCTTTCACATATTTTACAATTTATATAAATTTTTTGAAGTTATAACTTCTATTGGCGCGCTTTGCCAGAGAGTGAACTTGACTGAACGTCACGCTCGGGAATGTAACGCTAATACCGCTTCAGTCGGACATCACACCCCTAAAAAGGAAAGGAGCGACGTTTCACCCCGCCACACTAAAACGCCCTTTGTCCCCCCACCAATAGGCAGTAAAAGTAAAGTTCCTAGATTCAATCTAAGAGAGCGCCCTCCCCCCGCACCACAAATTACGTGGTCCGTCGCCAAAAGCCCTCGTGTAGCGGAACAGTGCGACGTTAATATTAAATCAATCCATCAATCCCCCGCACCACCTCATTCTACAAAAAGGAATGCGGGGGATTAATTCGAATCTTAGTTGAAGCATGAAAATAAAACATGTAATATGTGGAAAAAAGGCAATTTTTTTTATAGAGCTAAGTAAATAGTATAATTATCATTAGAGCGCAATATTGCAGTGAATTTAAGAATAAAAATTTATTTTTGTAAGCGACTAAGAATGGCAATGAACAAATAGATCTATTAATCACATAATTACTTAAATATACTTTGAGTCTAAAAAGAAAATTAAATTAACAAAATTAAGTATAAAGGTGTTAAGAAAAAGTCACATTAAATAATTTAAATACAAGAAGACAAAATATACTTAAGAAGACTTACCTTGCAGCAGCACCGGATATCCTTGTACAAAACTACCATACAATGATGAAAGAGTATAAGCTAGTGATTATATGTGATATAAATCTTCTGATTAAATCCCATTTTAAGAGTTTTGACCTGGATTCCTCTCTTCCCAATCAACTACCTGTCTTACTATCCCTTTGCTTAAATTAGTTCATAGATAGAACTGAATATTGTTAAATTACAACCAAAATTCACACAGCTGCATAGGCTCTTCTGAATAAATTACCTTTAATTTTAAGTGGGGATTTTTTTGGTAGATTTTTCAAAAGACAAATCAAAACCTTTAGTTGATTTTTTTTTAAATCAAAATTCAATTTAATTATTTCAAATGATCCAAATGAAAGCACGACGAAGTATGGAACAACGCTTGACGGAGTTATTTTTTTAGATATTTAAATAATTTTGAATCTTAAGTATTTATAACCTATTTCAGCTACTATAAACCTATTCTTTCCTTCTTAGAATACAATTAATTCACAAATATGATTGTATATTTTGCAACAAATATTACTTTATGAGTACAGACATATGTGAATAAATAATTTTAAATGACAATATTAACACCCCCTTGTTTTTTATTCACCTAAATAATCTCTGAAATAACATTACAAAATTTGAAGTTATCACTTCTATCGTGTGGTCATAAGCACACACACTTTTTTAAAATCACAATTATTTTTCATACATACACCTCAACTGGTTTTTTTAAACAAAATTCCCCTCTAATCGCGCAGCGCTGTTAGTGTTATGGTTAATAATCTGTCTACGCGCACGCGTTCCCACAACCAGATGTTTATTAATATCAATCAATACAGAAATATATATATATATTATTTCTCTATAATTTTGTTCTTCATGTTTAGCTTTTATATTTTTATTACGCTATTTCTTGTTATGTTCATTATGTATTATTTCTTGTTTTTGATATATAATACATATTTCTTTCATATATATATATATATATGTATATATATAATATACAATTACAAACATTTTTACAATAATCACTTAAAAATAACAACCCAAGGAATTCTCGCATCTCAGCGAAGTTATACACGGCAGTAAACAAATGTACACATATAATTGTTTTCTACAAAATTTTTGAAAAGATTTACAAAAACAAAAGTTCATTTTTCAATCTTCTCGAAAAAGGCACCCCATTGTAGTGTCAACTTTTGCATAACTTTTAAAAAACTTTAAATCACAAATGACTTGCATGTTGCAATAATTCGCCTGACTGCCTGTCAGTAAAAATATATAATTAAACAATCCAACCTGATTAGTGTGTCCTATAGCTAGCTCAGTGATCCGCAACCTCCGTTCCGTGGATCAAATGGTGCCGGCTCGCCTAAAGAACATTAAATTATCCCCATTTTATTTAAAGTGGCACATTCCTGTCGGATTTGCGCAACTCTTTCCACAGAAAAATCACTTCATTTTCCACGTTAAATCACTTATTCATTTTGGGTGTAACGATATTTTATTCTGAATGCATATTTCAATGTAACGAAATTAAAAATGTTAAATAAAAACAATCTAAAATATAAATAATCAACGTGTCCCCCCACCCTCAGCGGGTCATGTTAAAATTATTAAACGTTGACCGGTCCGCAGCGATAAAAAGGTTGCGAAGCACTGCAATAGCTGTCGTCTGCTACTAGCACCTCTAGATCGGCGACTGTTCGATCCTCCTCTCCTCTCCTGGCTCTGTTGTTGCTAGGCTCTTCTGCTTCTGGTACTCAGACCGCATGACCTTCCTTGCTCCACGGAGTAGGGGTTGTACTGTTGCTCTCTTCTTCTCCTGGACCGGACTGGACCCCTTTGGGGTGTCCTCTTCTCACTGGATGATCGGGACTCCACTTTTTCATCTCTTCTTGGCCTCGAATTGTACCTGCTAGTACTTGGCTCTGCTGTTTCTTTTCTCTGGACTTTTTTTTTTTCTAAAATTAAGCAGACTATTATTGGTGAACGTTAACTTCCTCTTATATCCTTGATGTATTATTCTTTTTCCGCGTTTCCTCTCTGGTCCTCCTGATCTAGAATTTATGGATCGCTTGTATCCCAAAATTTCCTTTCTACTCTTCTTGGCTCTTCCATTGAGTTCTGTCCACGAACTATGGGAGGACCTGATAAGTGATCTGCGTTTACCGGTAATACTCGTATGTCCTTCACTCTGATCCTTCTTAAGACTTGTCTTTTTTCCCTTTGCTTCTTGTCGTTCACCTGACCCATTATTCCTACTATATTGTGAATCATTTGATTCAAAATTACTCGATTTATACCTTGAACCATTGCTATCAGAACTACCAACTCCTATTTCATTCTCGTCACTTTTCCTTTGATGATATAATCTGACCTGATCTATGTTGACTATTAATCTTTTTCCTGCTTTCCAAACCACTAAACTGTTATGCTTTACCTCTAACACTATATAAGGACCTTCAAATTTTGGCTTAAACTTTGCCACCACCCTTTATGCTACTGGACTTAAGGGATCTGTCTGCACAAGGACGCTGTGACATCGTTGATTGTTGTGAATCCCCATCTTTCGATTCACGATAAGTTTAATAGTTTCACCAGCTGTTAAGGGACAAGTACGACGTCTTCGATTGTTGTGAACTCACACCCATAGATTGTCCCTGCATTTTTAAGATCCACCAGCTGTAAAATGACCAGTGCACGTGGCCATGGGGCCATATTTTACTGTCTGAACTCGGGGAGTGACGACAGCCTGACGGGTCACCATAATGGTAAAGGAGAGACGGTGCCCCATTGACAATAGGCGAAGCCTATCTTAAAATAATCATGTCGTCTTTTCTGGTGTTGAGTGAAGGGGGTACTAGAAACAGGGGGCGTGATAGACAAGTGTGTCCAGATGTTGGACAAGGAACTATGGCGCCTTGGGCCAGACGGCCCGGGTGTGTTTTGGCGTGTTATGCGCAAATAGAACAAAGGAGGCCAAGAGACTTTTGTGACCTGCCAATAAGAAGGGACGAGGGGCGTGTTGTGAACACACCCCTGGTGTTTAAAAGGGATCTTTTTCAGGAGACGAGAGGAGAAAAAAAGAAGACTGGGCGTTTTGGAGGGTGCTGTGTTGAAGCCCCTGGCAGCGATAAAAGATTGTGTTTTAAAGGGTGCTGGTGTGAGCCCCTCGCAGCGATACGAGTTTTTTTAAGGAGAGCGGTTGTGAAGCTCCTCCCGTGAAGAGACTGAATTTTTTGAAGGAGCCCTAGTGAGGTGCCTTCCGCGAAACGAACTAGGAAAACCGCGAAGTCTGCGTAATCCGTATTTGGACCTGCGAACTCTCCCGACTCTGTGGGGAATCTGCGATGGAAGCTACTCATCTTCATTCTAATTCTTTGTGATGTGATAACTTTAGATTAAGTGTTAAAAATAAATAGTTGTTACTCAGAGCTTTGCAAAGTCATTACAGCTAAATTATTATCTGGTGGCAGCGGTGTTGATGCGGCATTTAAGTAAATAGATGCCCGAATCCTTAGTTTTAAGTGAAGAGTAAAAAATGCCAGCCGTGTGCATTTGTGATGAGACAAATTGAATGACGGCTAATTCCTGGAGTTCCCAGCTGTGAGAAGTGCTGGCTACAAGTGTCTCCCGTTCCTGCTAGTGATGAAGTGTGCCCGCCTGTATTTTGGAATTGCTTGCTATTAGATGTTTTCCTGGTGTTTTCAGCTGTGAGAAGTATAGGATTCAAGCGTCTTCCGTTCCTGCCTGCGGAATCAACGAGGATCTGTTTGCCTGCTTTAGGAGTGCCGTTGTCCCAGATTTCCAAGTGTCAAGTGCCAGAATTCCTTAGTGTTCCTGTGTTGTCCTCTACAAATTTGAAGGTGAGTCTTTTCATTGAGATTATTTTTGGGGCAGCAACTGAGTATTGATTTTGTATGTAAAATGTTTTAAATAAGGAATATAAAGACTAGGTAAAGTTTTAGTAAACAATAAGAGACTAGAAAGATTTTAAGTTTTGTATGAAGTGTATAAATGTGCAATATTAGTGTTGTGGTTTTAGATTTGTAAAATTTAGTATACAGTAGTTATACTTGTTTTGTTGGCACAGTATTGTGAAGGGTATTGTTGTGGTTATAGATTTGTGAAATTTAGTATACGGTAGATATACTTGTTGAATTGGAGTACACTGATGTGTAGCTTATTGTGTTGTTTAGATTTTCGCATATGGGTAAAATATAGTTAAGTCTAGGTCTAGTGGTATTGTTAGGTTACCTTGAGTCTTTTTATAATTTTTGTAACGATTAAGTTTAGATTTGATTTAGTGTGTATTAGTGCATCATGGCGTTTCTGTTAAGAGAAGGAAAAGACGTATTGTTAGAAGTTGCGAAGGAATTAAGGGTAGAAGTTGATATTATACTTTACCCAAGATAGAATTTAAGAGGAGAATTTTTTTTTTTTGTCAAAGGAAATACTATGACGAAGAGTCAGTTAAATATTTGTTGGAGGGTATTTTGGAAGAAAGGGACCAAGAAATTGAGGAACGTAGACAAGCTAGGGAATTTGAGTTAGAAAGACTGAGAGCTCAACTCAGAAATAAGTTAAATGAAAATAAATTGAAGGCAGGGAATAGGATTAACAATCTCGCAAATGTTTGTTATTTGTCAGGAAACCGTACCACAGAAGTTAGTGAACCGGTTAATAAGTGTAGGCCGTTAATTAACCCGGTAGTTAATAAAAGCGCGGCTACGTCTTGTGATTTTGAAAATGAGAATTGTGACCCCCAGTGAGATGGACGAACGTTCCCCCCCCGTCTAAAGTAAGAGGGAGAGGAACAGAAAAGAATAATATATTTAAGATTGAGGAAGGGAAATAATTCAACGTGTATAGAAATAGTGATTGTGAAGTGAAAGTGAAGGCTGGGTTATCTGAAGGAAGGGTCAAAGCGGTGGCGATGGATGCACAGCGGGTAATAAATCCAGATAATATTAGAGGGGCTCTTTTGAATTGAAAGAAGATAAGGGAGTGGCGAACCCTGAAGGATTGATTTGTGAGAACATCTGCGAGGAAAAATATACCATTGGGACGTTAATGGGTTGTGAAAAGCAGTTAACAATGGATCGGGAAAGTTTTCGAAATCATACAATGGCTAAGATAGCAGGGCAGTTAAAAGGGGGAAAAGAAAACATATGTAAAGCAGATGTGCGGAAAGGCTTAGGAGACGGGTTAGCAATTCGATTTCCTCTCTCAGAATCAAGGGAGATTTAAAAGGATAATTTAGAGACGGACAATAGGTCTAACATTGGTTCAGAATTTAATTTCTAGATAGATTTACCCGGAAAAAGAGATCGCAGTACCATTTATCGTCTTAATTTAATAAAATTGTACCGTAGAAAACCGGAATTGGCAAATTTGGTTATGGAGAATAGCTCAGAAGGAATAGATTCCGAAATTCTCTATTTTGTAAAGCTATTTATGGATATTGACTTTCAGGGTATTTTAAGGGAAAGTCAATTGTATTTTAAATTACCGCCTGATAGAAGTAGCTACTTAACCCTCTAACCGGATAGCACGGAAAATTCCGTCAGTGTAAAGATGCTTCGAAAATGCACTGCACGGATTTTTCTGCCATCAAGTAACGTTTTCAAAAGCGGATTAGCCGCACTTTTCTGAAATTTTTTCCCCCTTTTAAAGGTTTAACATCTTGAAAGATAATTGGGGACGCTGGAAGCAACACAGCAGGACACTGATAGGAAGTTTTATGGCTTGCAGGAAACCCCGTGTTTTGACCCTGGGACAATCTTAAAAAATCGAGGGGAAATTTCTTTAGGCCCCAGGAATTGTTTATTTGTTACATCGTATTTTAAAAGTTTTGAAAAGTCCCAATGCATAAAAAAAATATGTTACAATTCCCTTTTGGTTTCATATTAATTTGAAACTGTAACAAGTTGCGGCGTGTCAGTGCAATCTGCTATTTTATATAGTTAGACAAATTATATATCTTTTTTTAAGTATATTCTTTCGCTTCATTTTTTTTTATTTTAATCAAAGCTTTCAGTTTTTGAAACATGATTATTTTATTATAAGATACCGAAAAAAAATTAATAAAACACCAAACTCTTTAAAATTTGAAACCTTTTCAATTCTCCAACCACTAAAAATGAATAAATTTAAACTTCATCAAATCATTTGAAACATTTTCTTACACTTTGATAAAAATAATAACGAAAAAAAATTAATTAAGACTTATTACTTTTTTTTTTAGATTTCAAAGCCCAAGTGTTCAGGGAAGTTTAAGTACAGTGCCTAGTTATATATTGTTAAATACACCGAATTATATTTGAATTTTAAGTGCTTCAACTTCAGTTTACGTCAAAGACAACATGAATGAAGATTTTCACACATTTTTTTATAACTTGAATGTTTGAATAAATGGTAATTAAAAATATACGGAAACATTTACAGTAGACATTTATGCATATAAATAAACATTAAAATCAATTTTAAATTCGAGCTATTCAAAAACATTCGAATTATTGTTCAAAAATATCTATTTATACAAAATACCTCAACATTTATCTTTTTTAAAGGCTAACTGAATAAGTAATTAAAATCTGGATATTTTTTTGAAATCTCGACCGTATAAAGCTAGAAATTTTTATGTTAGAAATTCCATTTGAAATTTCGAAAAAAAAAAAATGCATCGCGCAGTTAAAAATTATTTACCATAAGTTTTAGCAATTGTTTGAGTATAATAAAAATTTCAAATTTTATTATATAGCTTCTTCTTTTAATATCTTTTAATATATTTCGAAAATTTCATACAATTCAATTGAAATCTGCCGTTGGTATGCTAAGAGCAAAAACCATATACTAAAAAAACAGTTGATGAATATACAATTACAATAAATTCTTACATAGCTAAGCAAAACTATACTAAAAAAATTGAGAATATACAATTACTAAATTCGTAGGAATAAAAAAGCGTTTTGAGTATATCTGAAGTAGTTTTCGAAATGTTTATTTTAAAGTTCAGAAAATTTGTCTGCGTTATATGTTATACTTAATATTAATTAAATGGTTAAAATAATATGTTAATATTAGTCATGTAATCTGATGACACATTCATATACTAATAAAAAATTATCATGGTCATTGATGCGAATGTCAAGAATTTTATGTAATTTTAAATTCAGACATTAAGATATTGATGTAGAAAATATAAAAAGACCATCTAAAATACATGAAAAATGCAGTCTGCTATAAAATGATCTTGACAAACCAAATCCGGCATTTTCACTTACTATGGCAGAGCCGGCTTAGTCAGGGGCGATCTGGAAAAACTTAGAGAGAACCGCGGTTTTGATGGATGCCGCTCTAGCTTTTAAAGTTCCCAGGAAAAATTATATATATATATATATAAATTACAAATGCAAAAATAAATCTTGTAATTTTCCATACATTTTTCTAACAACGAATTGTGGAATTGGCTTCCAATACATTGTTGTGTTTCACAATATGTAAGGTAACCAACCCTACTTTAGATAGATTTGTACTACTTTTTAGTAACCATATTCCTTTTAAAATTAATTCGTGCAGCCGAAATACACCTTTTGCACTCTTAAAAATTTATGTAATCTATAACGGTTAATTTTAATATATGCAACTTGTGAAATGTTCATAATTAAACATTTCCGTCTAAACAGTTTACATGAAAAAAAAAGTTTGGACTCCCTCATTCATTAGGGATTTATATACGATTCTAACATTAAATTTTATTTTTTACCGAATAGGATCGAGTGGTAGTGTATAGTGCTTCCACACTACAGGTTTGGGGTTCTATTAACGGGCTGCGCAAGATCGACTCTGCCTTTCATCCCCGCTACATTGGGTCGATAAATGAGTACCAAGCTTGCTTCGGGTCTTAAACACTGAAGGTCTCTCTTCAGACAGACCACCAAATAGGGACAACTGTTCATGCACCTCAGCGTCCAATGGTCACGTGAATTATGATGGGAACAGTAGTTCCTGGCCCTCATGGATTGTTGTGCCACTGAGTTTGAGTGTTAAGTTTGAGGATTACCTCACTTTGTGGATACCCCTTAGATAAACATGTATTTCCACTCATTTGCAATTAAACATTTTTCTTTTAATTACGTTTATTTCAGAAGGAAGTTTGATTTTTCAAATGTATTTGCTTAATAACATGTATATTTGTGTATTATATTAAAAATTTGATCAATCCAAAATTACATGTTTTTAGCTCCTCTAAAAGCTATTAGGATTTTACAACTGATCTTACAATCCATATAGTAGTATATTTAAAAATGATAAAGACATTTTTACGACTGTGTGAGCTGTTATGCCTCGTTTATAAATTTAAAAAATTGCATTTAGCTACAGTTTTTAAAATGTACTGAAATAAGTGGAGGAATAGGATACTTACATATTATGAATATTTTTGACTGCAGTAAGATATATTTATATTTCAGTTTCTTTACAATTTGAATAGAAGCTGTAAGCCATTTTGCGAATAGTTTAATATTGAGTATAAACCCATAGGCTGTTTAATATTGTAAAGTGTTTTACTTTGATACCAGCACATTAAAATAAGGCTCATTTGCAGTTATATGATCAGCTTCAGTGATATTTAAATTTTCAAAAATTGTCTACACGTACGAAAACATTCTTTCACAACCGCACACCACATCTCGTACTATATCTTCCCTACAGCAGGAAATATTTGTGTATACTGAAAAATTTAATACAGGATACATTTTCAAGTGTTAAATTTGTTTTTAAAATTTGGTATGAATACATTGTGGAACTTTCGGTTAACTTCACTGAACAAAATTGTTTTAAGTGTACAGTTTTGAAAGACAAAATTAATTAGGGAGAACTTTTCTCACAATAGAATTTGTAATGACTGAATTGTGTGAAAATGTAGTTATCGATGTGTGACATTTTTCCTTGTAATAAAAGAAACAGAAAGATTAGAAATTTAACTTGAGTAGAAAATGGTTAGAAGTACTGTCATGCGCATTTGAAGAAGTATATCCCCCATTAAAATTAAAAATTATTGACTGAATGTGTGTTATGTCCATCACAAATGCCGATGTAGAAAAGGAATTTTTATTTAATACAAGAAGTTCGCAAAAGAGAACACAGGAAGAAAAACTTAAATTTTTTCCGAAAAATATTCAGTTAACATAAAAATATCTTTTATATGATTTTAATTAAAATAAATTAACTGTATTGAAATCCTTTTTTATGCTATTTTAAATTAAAAATATAACTGAATAGAGAAAGATCGGTTTTATTTCATAAATATAATCATCGTATGTATATCACCGGATGCACCATTTATTGTGTTATTGTTTAAAAAATGAGATAGGGCCTTTGCTCTTTTTACCTCATTACTTTTTTAAGAAACAGGAAAGTGAGCGCGTTTTCTTACTCTCATATTCAAAAATGAATAATACAAGATGCTTTTTTCTGGTTCAAATCGCAATACCAAAAAAAAAAAAAAATATTTTTTTAATTTTTAAAAAATGACAGAAAAATAAATTTTGTTTGAAGAAAATATAATTATTTTTCAACTTCTAACATACTATTTATTTCATTTTTTCCTTTTTTTACCCCTCATTTTGTTTTAATTTAACTGTGACTGAACATATAGGAGAAAGAAACACCGAATTCCACACAGCTTTCATACAAGATTGCCCAAGGCAACTTAACAGCTAGCTGTAAACGATTGATCTCTTGGTTCTTACTTGACAAAGGAACCGAACTAGGTCATAAAATTGTCCCCGTTCGACCTCCCAAGTTCTAAAAGGGGGAAAGGAAAGAAGTCTGTTGCATTTTTAAAGCGAACTTCAAAATAAGAGTTAACGCTTTCGGAATAACTTTTCAGGAGGAAGGTATCCACTTACGGCCGTATTCTCAATCGCGGGTTATCCTCGAGTTATCCCTGAACCGGAGGTAACTCGCAGATTGGCGAAACATCGTTATTCTCAACTGCGGATCGCGCCAAATCCACGGATTATCCATCCAAAGGTAACCCGCGGATTCTACTCGCCTATTTTGGAGGGTAACTCACGGATTTCGATCTCGTAAAACTGTTTGTAAACAAAGATGGACGACCACTTCGATTCTTTTCTGCTTGAGGATTTAGAAACTTTGGAAAGTATTGAAAGAAGGTCAGTTTTCATTCCTGAACATCGGAACAACACACACACACACGATTTCGATGAACTGGATGAAGATGATTTCCGTCGTAGGTACAGATTTTATAAAGGCACCATCGAGACGCTTGTAAAATTACTGCGTAAGAAGTTAGATCCTGCGACTGGCCGAAATCATGCTTTGACTGCAGCTGAGAAAGTTCTGGCGGCTGTTCGTTTTTTTGCGTTCGGTAATCGTCAAATTAATGTGGGTGACTTACACAGCATAAGTCAGCCATCCACGAGCAGAGCGATTACCGATGTTGCAAGGGCTCTTGCAGAGCTTCGACCGCAATATATCTATTTGCCACAAACTGAAGATGAGAGAATGCAGGTGAGTTTTATGAATGTTCAGTGAATGTATAATTTGTTTCTTGACAAAAATGTCTATATGTACATTTAATGCAAAGGTTTTTTTGTAAATAAATATATATTTTTTTATCTGAATCACTTGAAAAACAAAAAAAATATTAATTCATAGCAACATATTCGTAAAAAAATAAATATGCAAAACTTTTGATTGTTGTCATTTCCCTAATTTCATAAAACTTGAACATTATGTGGAAAAAAATTTACATTGCATACACATGGAACGACATAAAATATATAAGCACAGAGAGAATATTACTCAGTAGAAAATCATACATGTAATGAGAGTGCCCTCGTCGCATTCATAAGAAGGTCCAAGAAATCCAGAAATATATTCTTGCTCTAGCTTTTATCGTTGAAAAATTATTCGTTAGAGTAATCAGTTTTGTAACGTGTTAACAGGGCTTTATTACTGCATGGCCGAACCGGGCCTCAGCCCGAAAACTATTAAGAATGTGTATTAACTTAAGCATATTTATATTTTAAAATGAATTCCTTGGTTTTTTTTTAAATGAAACTGAAGTCAAATATTCTGAATTACCAGTAAAATAATCCCTGTTTCTAAATTTTGAGCTATTTGATCATTCAATTTTGTTTCCATTATTAATAGGGAAAAAAGCATGACAGAAGCAATGCTTTTGCACTTTGGCGGGTGGAAAGCGTTGCTGGCTTGCATACTTATCACCATAAATGGCGATTTCATGTTAGTATGCAATAAAAATATTTTCAATTTTAATAATAACAATGGCACAAAAAATTTGCTGATAGATTTTACGCCAATTATCAGAAGTCGTTATGATAAATTTAAACTGGTAGATTAGTTTCCGATTAATTGTCATGCAGGATTTGGAAAATTCACCATGGGTGTTGTGTTTGTTTTCCCGTGCTCATCACATCAGTTCCTGATGCACTTTACAAAGGGCTATCCCTATTGCATCGAAATACTGTAATGTTTACATAACAAGAAAGATAGTTGTATGTAGTTCTTACTGTTTGTGTCATCAAGTTTAGTCACATCTCTATGCATTACTTCTCAGATCAGTCAAAAATTCTACAGAGAATTTGGATTCCCTGGCATTTATGGTGCTCTGGATTGCTCGCTAATCAAAATCCTAAGCCCTGGAGGAAGCTTAGCAGAGACATTTAGGTGCCGTAAAGGATTTTTTGCATTAAATGTGCAACTGTGAGTGTGATCCCAACCTTTCCATACGTAACATAGTTGCGCGGTGGCCAGGAAGTACACATGACTCTACAGTGTTTGACCACTCTTACCTCAGGGCACATGTAGAAACGGAGGTACCGAGTAGTTACCACCTATTAGGAGATAGTGGCTATCCTCTGCAATCTTACCTGATGACACCTTTTCTTAATCCAGTTGGAGCAGGTCAAGTGAGGTGCTTATGTTTTTTTTATACACCTCTATTGTTATTATTTTTTGTCTTATTTTTTTATGTAATATGATTATACATCTAACTAAAATCTTAAAAATAATTCACAATCTCCAGATATGAAGATAGAAAATATAATAAAATACACATTAAAAATGTATAAAGGGAATGCTCAGCCCGGGGGCCAAAAATGACATTTATGTGTCTCACAAGGTGGTAGAATTCAAAAAATTATTTTTTAAAGAAATGTCTATTTTGTGGTACTTAAGTCAAAATTCTCGTTTTTTAAGAAGTGTTATTTATGTAAATCTATGTGCATTTCATAGGTATAATGCAGCTCACGCACGAGCAAGAAATGTCGTAGAGAGACAATATGGTGTATGGAAAAAAAGATTTTCTTGCATTGACACACCATTCCGATGTTCGCTGGAGACTGCACAAACAGTTATGGTGGCGACTGCTGTGCTACACAACCTTGCTCTCAGTTTAGGGGATTATGAGGATGAGGATTCCCGTCCACTGCAGCAAGATGATACTATGGTAAACCATAGCCAAGAACATAGTGGAATAGCCAAGAGGAATGCAATTGTTGCTAATTTTTTCAATTGATGTATTTTACGAGGAAATGTTTTGGTAAATAATTTTGTTAATGAAAACATTTTTTAAAATAAATACATACTCTTCAGAGAGAGCCTTTGTTCACAAAGAATCTCCAAGTCGTTAAATTAAATTACAGATACAGCATTTATGTTCATTTATTAGAAAACAAAATTATATTACAAACTTATAAAAGAAAATTACAAAAAATAATATTACAAAAAAAAAAAAAATGATGTAGATCAATTTTCTTTCTCTAAATCTAATTTCATTTTTTTGTTTAGCATGTTATAGTGCTCCAATTTTGCCTTTAAGACCTTCATCTTTAGAATATGTTCTTTTCTTTTATAGGTCATGGTAGCTCTATGCTCTTCTTCCCTAAATTGTGCAATCTGTTGATAATCTTTTTCCATTGCAAGTTTTCTGGCATTGGCTGCTTCTGCAAGTGCTTCTGCTGTTTTAACAGAAGCATTAGGCTTGCGCTTTGATTTTCCTATTTTTGCTGCTTTTGTAAGCGGGGTAGAGCATAGAGTTTCCCTGGCTTTCTTTGAAATTCCTTCACCTTGCTCCACTGCTACAGTTACCTACAACCAAAATACAAATATTGATTAAGTCTGTCTGAGTTTAAAACAGAAAAACATCAACAAAGAATCAAAATTTATAACACAATTTCAGTTTCACTTCCTGTAAAATACATTGCTTTATGCTAGAGTATGATTTAATTTTTACAATTCATTTGATACATTACTAGCCCTATTCAAAATGTTTACACTCAAATTATGTACATTTAAAATAAGCAATCTATATTTATATATTGAATGCTAGTGTGTATGTTATTTGTTACTTCATATTCCAAAAAAGTAAATTTAATAATGGCTTTTTATTGTGTACTAAAAAGGTGATGTGCTATTTGCTATATGACATGATATATGGATACTTACATGTTACACTTATTGGTAAACTAATTTAAATTTTGCAAAGCTAGCAGTGAAATTTATGTGTCGAGGAGGCATGAAGACGAAAAACAGTTTCTTAAAATTGGCCTTTAATAATCAATCATAAAGTCACTCTGCTCGTTACTGGAGCGATAAAAACAATAAGTTCAAAAAGTAACATTACCAGAGACATCCGATTCGAACCGTCTTCTAATATTATAAAATTAATTTCTAATCTAAAATGGTGATGCAACCTGCAGTTGCATTGCCAACCAGTTGTTCTCTCCCTCTAAGAGTTAAACCACTCACACACTTCTTATATTTCTGTTTCTCCTTCCTTTTCGAAAAACTAACATGAGCCGAGTTTAAATACTCGCTCGATTTGCATGGTAGTTGCTGCCAACCACAAATCACGAAACTCAAAAAGATCGGGTTCGAATCGGTGTGCTTACTTTCATTGAGATCATGGAACGGGATTGGAAAAACAACACAAGGAGATCATAAAAATTTGGATCCGACTTTTTAAATGTCTAACAATCGGCCCCCTTTTTCCAATCTCGTACCATTATCTCTTACAAATCAGTAAATTTTAATCTATAATCACATGTTATACAATTTAACACAAAAAATACATTTTATTCACAATCTTTATTGTAATAAACAAACTAATATTTTAATCTTAAAGAAACAAAGTCTTATTCTCTAAAAAGAAATAATTTTCTACAAAATTCTAACAATTTTTCCTTTACCATGGGTTTGGTAAAAATGTCCGCCAAATTATTTTTGGTACCTATATATTTAATTTGGAAAACCTTGTCGTATATCAAATTCCTTAGAAAATGATAACGAACATCGATATGTTTTGTTCTATAATTTTCTACCGGTGACTTTGAAAAACTTATAGCAGCTTGATTATCACAAAACATTACATTTTCACTTAATTCCAAATTTAAACTTTTATTATCAATTACATTCTTTAGCCAAATGAATTCCTTAGCTGCTTCTGTTAAACTAACATACTCAGCTTCCATGGTCGACAGACTAACGGATTTTTGCTTGAAAGTTCGCGATGAAATTGGAGTTTCGTCTATAAAAGTTATGAACCCTCCCATCGACACTCGATCATCCCTATTTGTAGCAAAATCTGAGTCTGAATAACATCTTAGTTTTAATGATTTAACTTTTGAAAGTTCCAATTTGTATTTTTGAGTGTATTTTAAATAACCTAATAATCTCAATAAGCAATTCCAATGTTTTATTCCCGGGTTTGCTTGGAATTGAGATAATACATTTACTGCATACATAATATAGGGTCTTGTATCTAACAATTTTATTATTTTTCATCATATTTAATGGTATAAACCCAACGGTTTTCTAAAATTTTTATATTATCCGGATGATCAACTAAATCCCAAACTTTACGTTCCTTCATTACGTTAATTTCTTTATCCATTGCATCATGCCATTTAGATGCGTCTCTGGATCTTATCGCCTGTTTGTAACAGTTAGGAATAGTTACTTCAACCAAAAGAGCTTCTTGTTGCTCTGACAAATCTGAAAATCCCTGGGATTCGGTATTATCTTTTCTAAAATTAAATAAACTAGGATCATACTCAATATTATGCCTCTTACAGTATCTCTCTATTTCGTTAAAAGATTTCAATCGGGTTGCTTCCCCTTCTATACTATAATATACGTTAGATCCAGTTACTTTCCTACCTATATTTCGAATCCACTTAACCTCCGTACATGGGATCAAGTTATGATTATCGGAAGATACACCTGGCTTTTCAGATGTTGAGGGCATTTCCGTACTTGTCTTTGAAACTAAACGACTCGTTAATGAATCTTTTACTCTATCAGAATCATCCTCATCATCATAATAATCAGGAAGGTTTAAATTATATCCAAGGTTACTATTAACTTTTTGTCTAAAATTAATTCCTCTCTTATTTTCATCGAATCTTACATTAATAGTCTCGACTAATTTATTTTCATCTATCAACCATATTCTATAACCATTAGTACGTTGTGCGTATCCCATCATAATTCCCATTTTCGCACGCATATCGAATTTTTTTCTAATTTGTTTTGGCACACCAGCGTATGCCAAACATCCAAAAGGTTTTAGATGCAACACCGATGGTTTTCTACCTGAATATTTTTCGAAAGGCGTTTTGTTACTGTCTTTGTGACAAATTCGATTCCACGCATAAGTGAAACAAAGTAATGCTTCTCCCCAAAACTTATGGGGAACTTCACTAGACTTAAGCAATGTTTTGATGCCATCTAGAGCGGTTAAATTGAATCTCTCCGCGACCCCATTCATTTCTGGCGTATATGAATTTGTTACCTCATGCTTTATACCCAGTTCTGTCAAGAAATTATCCATATCTTTATTACAAAATTCTAGTCCGCCATCAGTTCTAACTGCTATTACCTTTTACTTAGAAAACGTTCTGCTCGTTTCTGAAATCTTATAAACGTATGAAATACGTCAGATTTATTTCGGATGGGAAATACAGTCACCTTTCTGAATAATCGTCAATTATACTCAAGAAATATTTATTACCGCCTTGGCTTTCAGTTGGCATTGGACCACAGAGGTCCATATGCAACAATTCCAATGGACGTTTTGATCTTACGGCCCCCATCTTTTTGAATGAAACTCTCTTGGACTTTGCTAATTTACACGGTATACAACGAGTCTTACCATTATCAGTTAAGCGTGGGAGACCTTTTACACTATCATTTTTACTAGTTTTTACCAAGTAATCGTTATTAACATGACAAAAGCGTTGATGCCATATTTCTATTGATCCGTTTTTTGTTTTAGCGGTTACATCACTAAAAACTAATTTCTTTACTCTTTGGTATAATATAATGATCCGGCTTAAAAAAAAATACAAATTTTCATGGCGTGTCGCCGAGAACAATTTTATCCAGTCTTTATTAAAAACATTAATTTTACCTTTAGTACCCACAAAATGCGCACCTTTACTTTCTAATCTGGAACCGGATAACAAATTTCTCCTCAACTTAGGATTATATAATACATCAGTCAAAGTTATTTCATGAAAACTCCCCTTATATTTTACCCTAAATCTAAGTGTACCGATTCCTTCTACGGGATAACTTTTATCCTCCGTTGCTAACGACATTTTCATGTTAATTATCGGTTTAAGATCTAAAAATAAACTCTTGTCATTACAAAAATGACTCGTGGCAGCAGTATCTATTACCCAAACACCTTTATCAAACTCTGTGTTAAAAGTTTCATTTACAGTTGGAGGAGATTTTTGTAGAGACTTTTTCTCTTTACAGTTTACTTTAAGATGCCCGTACTTATTACATACATAACATGGACCTATAGTCTTAATAGATTGTTTAACATTTTTAATAGTTTTACAGTTAAATACCTTACCACTTTTCTTTTGTTAATCATTCTTGCCATTTGGATCTCCATGAGCTGCAGCCGTAGCACCAGGTTACGTCTTCGACTTCTTCGAAGTGAAACTGCTCAAGTAAGCATTCTCCGCTTTCTCCAAATCTTGTTTCATCAACTGAAGACGATTGGCTTCTAATATCAGCTCTGCTTCAATTTTGACAACTCTGAAGTCCTCTTCTTTCCATCTGTAGATTTGTTGCACGGTAGACTGGAATTCCTGAGGAAGCCACCTTATTAATTGAAATCCTATGTACAGGTCGTCCAATTTATGACCCGCTTCTTGTAGTCTGGTTGCCGCTGTCTTTACACGAGATATGAAGATTCCAACATCTTCCCCTGGTTGGTATTTTGTTCCAAAAAATTGATCTAATAGTTGAATTACTCTTGCTTTTGTGACTAGTTCGAAGTGATCTTTTAATATTTTCCATGCCGCTACTCCGTCAGTTGTTTCCGTTATCAGATTTTTCAAATCTGAACTGATGTTAGTATAGATCAACGTATAACATCTATCCTTACGAAGTTGTAGATCTAATTTTTCCTTGTATGTTGCTTCTTCATCAGGTTGTTCTGGCTTGGTCTGTACTATAAACTGCCAGCAACCATAATGCATTAAGAGTACTTGCATATCATGCTTCCACGTGTTCCAGTTATTTGGAGTCAACACTGATATCTGGTTGTTAAACTCCATACCTGTTACTCGATTTAGCGTACTAGCAACAGAGTTCATAAAAAATAGTTCTAGACTGGAACAGTATTTAAATACACAAAGTTCATGGCCTGGTTCAACTGCTTAGCCTGCCTCGACACAGTACATGGACTGGGCCCATAACCAAATTTGTTACACTTATTGGTAAACTAATTTAAATTTTGCAAAGCTAGCAGTGAAATTTATGTGTCGAGGAGGCATGAAGACGAAAAACAGTTTCTTAAAATTGGCCTTTAATAATCAATCATAAAGTCACTCTGCTCGTTACTGGAGCGATAAAAACAATAAGTTCAAAAAGTAACATTACCAGAGACATCCGATTCGAACCGTCTTCTAATATTATAAAATTAATTTCTAATCTAAAATGGTGATGCAACCTGCAGTTGCATTGCCAACCAGTTGTTCTCTCCCTCTAAGAGTTAAACCACTCACACACTTCTTATATTTCTGTTTCTCCTTCCTTTTCGAAAAACTAACATGAGCCGAGTTTAAATACTCGCTCGATTTGCATGGTAGTTGCTGCCAACCACAAATCACGAAACTCAAAAAGATCGGGTTCGAATCGGTGTGCTTACTTTCATTGAGATCATGGAACGGGATTGGAAAAACAACACAAGGAGATCATAAAAATTTGGATCCGTCTTTTTAAATGTCTTTTAATGTCCTTGCTCCACTGCTACAGTTACCTACAACCAAAATACAAATATTGATTAAGTCTGTCTGAGTTTAAAACAGAAAAACATCAACAAAGAATCAAAATTTATAACACAATTTCAGTTTCACTTCCTGTAAAATACATTGCTTTATGCTAGAGTATGATTTAATTTTTACAATTCATTTGATACATTACTAGCCCTATTCAAAATGTTTACACTCAAATTATGTACATTTAAAATAAGCAATCTATATTTATATATTGAATGCTAGTGTGTATGTTATTTGTTACTTCATATTCCAAAAAAGTAAATTTAATAATGGCTTTTTATTGTGTACTAAAAAGGTGATGTGCTATTTGCTATATGACATGATATATGGATACTTACATCAAGGGGGTGATCATCAAGAGTAAACCTATTTTCATCCACTTGTGCTACTATAGACTCATCACCTGAAAAACATGTATTTACTATAAGTACTACAACTAATAAATATGATGTTATAGTCATTCATTCATAGCATAATAGTTTTTTTTTCTTATGTAAGCTAGAGTTTTATTTAACAAATTCAAGTTATCAGAGTTGAGTATAATTTTGCTACAAACAACAACTGAGGTACATATTTACGTGATGAAGCATTCATATATTGTGTGGAATTTGAACTCGGGCCCTTAGACAACATCATCAGGCGGGCTACCATTTTTTTACCAACTACGCTGCTCGGTTGGAGCTAAAACTCTTTCTGAAGAATTGTAAATATTTTGTATTTGTAAAATTTGCAATAATAAACATTCTATTTTAACCTACCCAGGGGTTACGGGAAAATTTTAATTCAAAAATAAAAATATATTAGGATTTATATACTTGTATACAATCAAAATATAAATTGAAATTTTAAAATAATAAAGAGTTTTGAATTCTCATTGTATAACATTTAACAACATTTCCTAATAATATTACCAACTTTATTCGTACCATGCCCCACTTTTTAATAATAAGCTCAAATTATTGATAGCCATATTTTTAGGCAGCATCACATCAGAACATTTAAAATGTAGAGCACAATGTAACAACAAATAATTCATAATGACAAAGCGGAAAATAGTCATTTGATTTTTAGAGAAGTATCTATTCCTTAATTTTAATTGGTTATTTATTCAATTTGTCAGATGGGAAAGGTGCTCATACTGTTATATGAATCAATATTTCTTATCATCGATTCTTTTACTCAACATTTCATAATGTGATCATTTTGATTTGTATTAAGAGTTCTTTTATATAATAAAACTTACACAAATCACTGTCAGAAAAGTCTATTCAGAATGAACAGAAAATTTAAATTAAAGGCTAAATAATAAAAAATCCATTTACACTTACCCTGAGTTCCTGAAGATACAGCAGTCTCATATTCGTAATCGCAATCGACTCTGCATGGCAATGGTTCGATTAGTGCACCCATAGCAGCCAGTCGTTCATCTAACGATGTACACAGTAAATTAGGGGTTCCTCCACCAGTTTTAAAAATTTCAACCTTATCGGAGCTTCTTTTTTTTTTTTTTTTGCGACTCCTTTTTAATGTTTTTAAATTTGTTTTGAAGCTGCTGTCGACTTCGTTTACATAGGCTGGCTGCATTGAAATCGACCGTCAAACTATCCCACGCTTCTCCTTTCTTCTTGTTAAAAACTGCATTCGTAATTTTGCAGTTTATGATATATTTATATTTCTCTACAAGATTTAACAGTAATTCCATCTCCTGAACTGAAAAGTTGCTTTTCGACATAGCAAAACAAGAGAAAGAAATGCAAGTAAACTTAAAAAAACGTGTTAAAAACAGCTGACCGAATTACGCGCCAAGATACAATATAAAATGTAAGCAATATGTAACGTGATTATCATTGTCCAATCACAACGACTGTAACATCTTGCCCACGCATAACTCACGGATTCGGTAATCGTCAGTTCGAGAATAAGAAATGGGAATTATCCGCGAGTTATCGGCAACCGGGGGTTACCCAATCCGCGAGTTATCGGCAACCGGGGGTTACCCAATCCGCGAGTTTTCTTTTCAATAACTCGCGATTGAGAATACCACCGTTAGAGGGTTAAGAATGATTAACGCTAAAAAGAAAGAAAAAAAGATTTCTACCAGATCCTGGGACGATTGTTTTAAGGCAGAAGGATATTAATTTAATTACGGGAAAGCCGTTTAGAATCAAAACTTGTTTATCCCAGATGTTAATTAATACGCTAAGAGAGGATATAGTGTACCTTTTAGATTTACAGGTAAACGGGAGGGGGCCGTCCATCCGTACTCTGCCCGTTGTTTGGTTAGGAAGAGTGAGCCGATACCCGTACCCTCGTATTAAATGTATTAAGTATAGGAATTTGAACCAGGTGACGCGAGCCGAAATTTATCTTTTGTTAAAAAGGGAAAGTTTTGTAGGAAAGAGCAACGCAGCATCGTGGGTCAACAAATTGACTTTGTATTAAAATGGTTGAGTAGGGTTGGGTTGGAAGTCGGACCGACCAAAGGTAAATTAGAGCCATGGGCAAGTTTGCTCCGTGTACATAATGTAGATATAGTGAAATCATTTCATGAGCTAACGAGATATATTAATTATACTCCTAATTAAGGTGTTTTCTCAATAACTAACGTAATGTAAGACGATCCCATGAATTGTGAATAAATTGTTATAATGATTGTGAGAATGCTTACTGATAGAGCCATGATTTAATTAAATTTAAAAAGTCTTAGTTTAAACTTCTTAATCTAAAAAAAAATTAAGGTTGTTTGCAAAGCTTGGAATTTATAGGTGTTTATTTTGTTTATTTAATATCGTTGGAATCACAGTTGGAATAAGTAGATGGGAATGAGCAATTCTTAGGATTTGTGCTAGGTGGAATTAATATTTGTATGAGTATGAGTGTTGGTGTGTGTGTGTAAGGTGGAAGGAAATTATGTGTTATGGTAAATCTTTTGTGTCTCTTAGTACTGTGTACGCTCACAGATGTTTAACACAATTGAATGAGCGATTTGATGTATTAGAATTATAGAAATATTATAATTTGATTTAATTTCTTTAAAACACTAAATTTTAAAGTGTGAGGTAACTTTAAGAAATGGAAAAAAATAATCCAAGATTCAGAATTCAAGTTTTTATTGTTAAGTTTACGCCTTATGGAATTTTTGATTTATTTGTTTATTTTACTTGTGATTGTATATGTTACTTGGATTGCTGTCCTGATCGGTCTCATTGATAAAACAACCTCTCGGTGTGAAATGTTACGAACTGAACCAAACTGAGGCCAGAGCAGTCCAGTGAAATGGACCTTTTCAGGGGGAAGGAGTTGTGACATCGTCGATTGTTGTAAATCCCCATCTTTCGATTCACGATAAGTTTAATAGTTTCACCAGCTGTTAAGGGACAAGTACGACGTCTTCGATTGTTGTGAACTCACACCCATAGATTGTCCTTGCATTTTTAAGATCCACCAGCTGTAAAATGACCAGTGCACGTGGCCATAGGGCCATTGTTTACTGTTTGAACTCGGGGAGTGACGACAGCCTGACGGGTCGCCATAATGGTAAAGGAGAGCCGGTGCCCCATTGACAATAGGCGAAGCCTATCTTAAAATAATCATGTCGTCTTTTCTGGTGTTGAGTGAAGGGGGTACTAGAAACAGGGGGCGTGATGGACAAGTGTGTCCAGATGTTGGACAAGGAACTATGGCGCCTTGGGCCAGATGGCCCGGGTGTGTTTTGGCGTGTTATGCGCAAATAGGACGAGGGAGGCCAAGAGACTTTTGTGACCTGCCAATAAGAAGGGACGAGGGGCGTGTTGTGAACACACCCCTGGTGTTTAAAAGGGATCTTTTTCAGGAGACGAGAGGAGAAAAAAAGAAGACTGGGCGTTTTGGAGGGTGCTGTGTTGAAGCCCCTGGCAGCGATAAAAGATTGTGTTTTAAAGGGTGCTGGTGTGAGCCCCTCGCAGCGATACGAGTTTTTTTAGGAGAGCGGTTGTGAAGCTCCTCCCGCGAAGAGACTGATTTTTTGAGGGAGCCCTAGTGAGGTGCCTTCCGCGAAACGAACTAGGAAAACCGCGAAGTCTGCGGAATCCGTATTTGGACCTGAGAACTCTCCCGACTCTGTGGGGAATCTGTGATGGAAGCTACCCATCTTCATTCTAATTCTTTGTGATGTGATAACTTTAGATTAAGTGTTAAAAATAAGTAGTTGTAACTCAGAGCTGTGCAAAGTCATTACAACCCAATCAGTAACCTGAATGGAAACATTTCGCCTCATTTTATTATAATATTTTGCCCACTTTTCATGTTTAGTCTTAGTATTTCATCTAGCTTCATCAATTTGCAATTCTTAATATCCTCCTACTGCAAACTCGGTTCCGTCCGATACCATCACTAATTTCTGAAATGGGGTAATCAATTTCCTTCCTAAAAATAATTCGGCAGGGTTTTTCCGTAGTTTCATTCACTACCATTCTAATCGCATACGCAAACTCACGTAACAACTGGTCCCATGTTTCATGGGGATCATTAACATAATTGACAATCATTTGCACAAAATCGCGATTAACGCGTTCAATTCTATTCGCCTGTGGTCTATATACTGCTGTCTTCACATGCCTAATGCCTAATCGGTTAATCAAATGCTCAAAAGTATCAGATATAAATTGGGGACCGTTATCACTTATCATTTTTATTGGAATTCCATAACGCGATATATAATTATCAAATAAACTATCAGCTATTACTTTTGCTGGAGACTTGTTAAGGGGTATAACTTCCGCCCACATGTGAGTGAGTGAGTGAGTTAATATTAACGTCGCACTGTTCAGCTACACGAGGGCTTTTGGCGACGGACCACGTAATTTTGAACCATGGTCAAGTGACGTGGACGACACCTGAGCTGGCACCCCCCTCTCCTAACTACCACACCACACCAACGGGAGGACGTTTCAGCTCTCGACAGATTTAACGTGCATCGCTGCCCTACACGGCGGGTCTTTAGTGGTACTGGGATCGAACTCATGACATGCCTGCCATGGTTGGATACCTTAACCACTGGGCTACCGCAGCCCCCTTCCGCCCACATACTGAAGTCGTTCGTAATTACTAAAACATATGGGTTACGTCTCACTCGTGACGCAGTGTACGGACCTAACAAATCTAACGTAACTATCTTGTTTGGATAATTTGTTACTATTGGAATTAAGCGACCAGCTGGTAACACGTTTGTTTTTATAGTTGTTTATCTGACACTTGTGGCATGTGGAGACATATTTTTCAATGTATTTTCTCATATAAGGTAAATAACAACCATCCCTAATTTTATTATATGTCTTATAACGTCCTAAATGACCTGCTATTGGCTTGCCGTGAAATTCACGCATTATTTCACTTCGCAATGACTGCGGAATATATACTCTCATTTTCCCTAACGTAGTTGCATATTTCGCATAAAACAACAAGCCTTCAATTAACCGAAAGTTGCGAGATTAGTTCTCACATATTGTTCCATCAACCTCTGGGTTTTCCAGATAGCGATATGTATGACCTAACTCTGGGTCCTTTCTCTGCTCCTCCATTAATTGCTCCTGCGACGAAAGTACTAAATCCCTGATTATTGTACAATTAACTTGTTCTCCAACTATACTTTCCACTAGGTTCCTCGACAAAATATACGTCGCCGCATTTTGAGTTCCAAGACGGTGTCCCCATTCTATATTAAATTCTGCTAATTTCAGAACCCAACTTATCCTTCTACACAAACTTTTACCATTTGTCAAACGCGTCAATGCAGCATGATCAGTTATTACCTTAACCCGCGGTGAACCTAAATACGTCCTAAATTGTTTTAGAGCCCAAACTGCCGCTAAACACTCTTTCCATCACCGTGAAATTTCTCTCCGCTCTACTAAGCGTACGGGAGGCGTACACTACTGGCCTCTGTTCCTGATTGAGAACCACGCCTATGCCTATTGAACTCGCATTCTTAAATAACTCAAATAATTTTTTAAAATCGGGCAATTTTAAAACTGGTGATTACGGAAGCGCCGTTGTGACCGCGTCGAATGCCCTCTGCACCTCTACTGATCAACAAAACTTTCTAAAAACTTCTTCAAATTATAAAGGGGCTCACATAGATCGGCATAATTTTTAATAAACTTCGCGTACCACTGGAACGCACCTAAAAATTTGGAGACTTTTTTAGAATGTTTAGGTGAATGTGTGAATGTGAATGTGGGGTTTAGTGGCGCAAGGGCCAAATTTGGCCAAGCTGCGCCAAACACTTGTTAAAATAAAAGCCGTATAATTTTAAAAATATATATGTTTAAAAGTATATGTACACACATATATATCCATGCATGCATGCATACATACATAAAATATATTAAAAATACAAAGAAACATACAAATCAAATTAAATGTAAAAATTCAATTTTTAAAAGGAAGGCAAAAAGGTTTTGGTGGGGGGATTCCCCCACCAAGTCAGATAAGGTTAAAACAGATGTATGAAAGAAGGGGTGACGCGATGACGGTTAAAAACGGGACACTCTATTAAAATATGATAGACTGAATATGGGACTTTGCACGAGGGACATTCTGGGGCATTTTCACCCAACAGAAGGTGCCTGTGCGTGAAACGAGTGTGAACAATGCGAAGTCGAGTCAAGTGGACATCATGTCTTCGCACTAGTAGTGCTGCCCAATGAGAAGTGGAAGGATGAATGCTATGCAATTTGTTGAGGACCTGTTGATCCCAAGTCTCTTGCCATACACGATGGACATAGTTCTGTGCAGAAGTTTTTAAATCCTGGCAATAGACAGGCCGCTGCATGTAATCAGACATGGATCGTGCAGCGGTATCAGCCTGTTCATTACCAAGTATACCCACGTGTCCAGGTACCCAGGAAAAAATTACATCAAAACCCTTCCTTTCTAGTTTTCGCAAAAGAAGAAGTATTTCTATCACAGTGGGGTGCCTATGCTCTGTTGAAAAGTGCAAGGACTCTAGAGCACTCATGCTGTCAGTGTACACACAAAAATGACGGTGGTTAGAAACTATTATATGTTGAAGTGCGACAAGAACGGCTGTTAATTCTGCACTAAAGACAGACATGGAATTATGTAAGCTAAAACTTAAATGGTATTATTAAAAACAACACCACACCCAACATGTTCTGCAGTCTTCGACCCGTCCGTGTAGACGGGTATGTACTTAGAATACTTACTGCGATGGAAAGAAAAGAGTTGCTGATAAATAACATCAGCAGTGCCTGCTTTGTGATAGCCTGAAAAGGGGTTGTGATAGTTAAAAATTTGGATGTCCCAGGGTGGAAATGCAAGGATATTATTTTCCTGGATATTTATGTTATTTAAGTGGGCGTCATTTAGAACAGCCTTTGCTCTTTCCGAAAAAGGTTTGATGTTAAATGAACGGACCTCATAGAGTCGGTTGAGAACAATGGCAAGAGCAAAGGGTTTTAAAGGATGAGAAGGAACAGACATAGCACGAATAAAATAATTGGCACATAATTGCCTCCGCCTTAGTTCTAAAGGTGGTTGGTGGCATACCACATACAAGCTGGTAACAGGCGAAGTTCTGAAGGCACCAGAGAGCAGATTCTTAGAGCAGAATGATGTATTGTGTCCAATCGTTTTAAGACAGATGCACGAGCAGAACCGTACACTACACAACCATAGTCCAAACGTGAAAGTATTAGTGCTTGGTACACTCGGAGTAACGAGACTCTATCCGCGCCCCATAAGGTATTTGATAGTATCTTTAAGATGTTGAGGGATCGTTCACACCTCTTCCGCAAGTAAAGGACATGCGGAAGGAAAGTCAATTTGCAGTCAAAGATTACTCCGAGGAAGCGCACCGCACTGACGACAGGTATTTGAATATGTCCTATATGAATAGAAGGATCTGGGTGTAGATTACGTTTCCTGCAAAAATGGACACAGCTGCTCTTGGATGGAGATATCGTGTGTCCATTCTGATCGCACCACTGAACTAATCGATTGACAGTTGTTTGCAGCTGTCGCTTAATTAATCGCATATCTGAACCTTGATAAGAGTCCTTCAGATCGTCAACCTAAAGCATTGCTCGTACTGAAGGTGGAAGTTGATGAAGTATGTTACTCATATGAATATTAAAAAGGGTAACGCTCAAAACGCTACCCTGAGGAACACCTTGATCTTGAATGAATTTATGAGAAGATGAGTGACCAATGCGCACATTAAAATAACGAACAGCTAAAAAGTTAAAAATAAAAATAGGAAGATTTCCCCTTAGGCCAAAATCATACATATTACGGAGAATTCCATAACGCCAAGTTCGGTCGTATGCCTTTTCTATATCAAAGAAAAGTGGTGGTTGTGTTTTCTCCTTTGTGTTTTCTCCTTTTCTCCAAGTGGTTTCTCCTAACAAAGGCATCCCTGATTTGCGACTCTAGGAATACGAGGTTATCTCTCAAGAGTGGATCGGCCCTTGCGGAATCCACTCTGCAGAGGAGAAATACACTTTTCTTTCCCTAAAACATACACCAATCGAGTATTAACCATACGTTCAAAGGTCTTACAGAAGCAGCTCGTCAGAGCAATGGGACGGTAACTCAGAGGATCTGTTGCCACCTTGCCCGGCTTAAGGATTGGAATCACAATGGCCTCCCTCCAGCTGGAGGGAAAGCAATGCTCCCTCCAAACTCTGTTGAGTAAAAAAAGAATGTTGGCTAGAGAGTTTGGATGTAGATGACAGAGCATCGCATATGTGATTCCATCCGGTCCAGGGCTTGTATTGTGCGCTTGAGTGAGTGCCTTTTGTAACTCAGTAATTGTAAATACACAGTTATACGGAAAAAAGGAAGAAGTGGAAAAATTAATTGGGGTACGCTCTGATTGCCTCTTAATCTCGAGAAAACGAGAATTATAAGAGGCTGCACTCGATACACTCTGAAAAGTTTCACCCAGAATATTAGCTATTTCGTCTGGGGAAGAAAAGACAGAGTCTGATGTTTGTAAAATAGGGAAGGAAAATTCCCGATGTATCCCGTTTGCTGCCTTGACCTTTTTCCATAATTGTTTACTGGACATTGACGAGGTGAGTGAGGACACATATCGAATCCATGATTGCCTCTGACTCCGACGCCTTACTCTGCGAGCATTTGCTTTTTGAACGCCATGAGATTCTCCATAGTGGGATATCTGCGAAAGATTCCCCATAACTTCCGCTTGTTCTTATATGCTGTCTGACAATCAGCATTCCACCAAGGTTTGTAATGTTGGAATGAATGACTTGAACTCTTTGGTATTGAGAAATCAGCAGCAGCAATCAAAACATTGGTGACTTCTTGTACAGCAGTATCAACACTGTCTGTCTTGACCATTACATCAGTTATCACAGCCAACTGCGTGAAAAGGGCCCAGTCTGCACGACTATAAGAATACGTAGGTGGGAAGGTTTTTCCACCCGGATCAGAATCGTGAGAAAGGATAACAGGGAAGTGGTCACTATTATAGAGGTCCTTCTCAACTGACAAATTTCAATGAGGTAAGAGTGATCGTGAGCAGATGGCCAAATCTAATGTGTGAAAGGATAGTGTGGGTTCGTGAAAGTACGTTGGTTCCTCGTGATTAAGCAGACAGAGACAGTGATCAGAAAGCACCTGTTCAATCTGTCTGCCACGAGGGTTCGTCTTCGTACTACCCCACAGAGTGCTATGTCCATTGAAGTCACCAAGTATGATAAAGGGTGCTGGCAACTGATCAACCAGGTTGTTCAAGTCATGTTGGTGGATAACAGTATTTGGTGGGGTAAAGACAGCAGACTGTGATTAGGCTCGTGGAGTGGATTCTCACGGCTACAGCCTGTAACGAGGTATGGAGTGGCAGAGCACTAGATGGAACATCGAGGGATGTAAAAATACATACGCCTCCGGACACAGAGGGTCCCTCCGTGTATTTCCGCACACAACCATACCGACGTATCTTTGTAGTGTGATAAGACTTCAAGAAAGTCTCTTGAAGTGCTACGCATACTGGATGGTACTGACGTATGATGTCTTTTACGTCATTTGTATGCGATCTATATAGCCACGACAGTTCCAAGAAACCAGGGAAGTTATTTTTTGGGCGAACTTGGCGAAAGGGGCCCTTTTAAGGGATTTTCTGCCACTTGTTTAAAATCAGCCTCTAAAAGGCTCTCATCTTCTTCGGATGCCAGACCTGTGACGTAATCCGTGTCAGAAGGATTAGCGTCTGTGTCCATGGCATCCGAGGTTTTAAAAGTTTTCCGTGTGCGAGATTTTTTGGAGACGGGAGATATTTCATTGGGGGAATCTTGTTCCCTCGCGATCTTTATGGATGAGTTTTTTTCAGGATTTTTCATTAAAATGGATATAGGTTTTATGCGCATTAAGTCTATTTTTATGTTATCTTTTCGGGGACGATGTAGTAGAGATGGTTGTTCTTTAATTTTCCCTTTTGTCTTAGACATGGGAGTTGGTGGCTTTGGATTCGATATAGTAGTTTTTTTGAAGAAATGGAAGGTAAGAGTTGCGTTTGGGCAGAGGATGATTTGTTAATAGCAGTAGGAATATTTGTTCTTTGTTTGGATGATAGTGGTGCAAGTAATTTTAAAGGTGGACAGTTTGTTTTAGTTATATTTTCATCTGTTTGGGTAGAATTATTTAAAGTAGAGGATTTGGTAGCTTGAGCGTAGGTTTGATGTAACTGTGGGACTATTAATTTACGTGCTTCTGGGTAAGAAATATTTTGAGTTGTTTTTATTTCCTGTATTTGTTTCTCTATTTTCCATTTAGGGCATAATTTGGAGTTCGATGGATGAGGTTGTAAGCAATTAATACATTTAGGCTCTAGACTGCAATCTGTGGAAGCATGTCCAACAGATGCACATCTAGAGTAAGTAAGTTGACCGCGGCAGGAAGTTTGTGAGTTTCCGAACCTCTGGCACTTAAAACAGCGCAGAGGATTCGGTATATATGGACGTACTTTGCAATTTAAGTATCCAGCTTTAATGTTTGATGGTACTTTAGGGCTATTGAAGGTTAGAATTAAATTTTTAGTGGGAAAAAGGGATGAGTCTTTTTTTATTGAAATTCTTCTGACCTGGGTAACACCCTGGTCAGAAAGTCCTTCCAAGATTTCTGCTTCAGAGGAAGACAAAAGATCTGGTTCGGAGATGACACCTCGACATGAATTCAATGATTTGTGTGTGTGTGTGTGTGTGTGTGTGTGTGTGAGGAGTTACGGTTAACGGAAAATCTAAAAAGGTTTTAGCCAACAAAAAAGATTTACTTTGTAACGCAGATGTAGTCTCGATTAGTAAGTCAACAGATCGTAGTTTTTTAAATAGATTTCGGTTCTCCACCTATTCCTATTATAGCTTTGTGGATAACAAAAGGAGATTTTCGTGCCATTTCACAGTTTGGTAATGATAAAATTAAAAAGCTTGAACATTTAGCAACGTTGTCAATAAGAAGGTTGGGTAATTCCGGGCATGAATTAAAAAAATCCATGGGCCGAGCATCATGAGTTGGGTAGGGTGGGATGGGGGTTTTAATAGATGCGTTTTGAGTTTTTTCCTTATTTGGATTTATTTTGAATTTTTTTTTTGAGAAAGGAGGAGGAGAATGCCTTTTGATTTTCAGAGGACTAGTTTTGCAGGGCTAGCCCTAGATTCAGCAACCAGTAGTGGCCTCGGGAGAGCCCCCCGCTCTGCAATGCAGGACCCCATCCAGGCACCACCTGGAACTACAAGACAGGCTGGATTATACACCAGCTGATAGAGCAGCCAGGACATGCTGGTTAGGCTGCCCCGGGCTCCTGTACTATCTGGCGGCCTGAGACGCAAAACTCAGCTTTTCTCCTGTACCCTCTACATGGCCGCTTCCTCCAAGACCCCACCTCACCAGTCCAAAGGTCTTCAAAAGTTCAAAACCCCGCTCCCAGTGCCAGGTTTCCCAGGGATCAGTCCATAGTGTCATCATACCAATAGTGAAAACCCATCAGACACAACTTCATTCCACTCAGTCCTGGTCTGCCACAGGACTTCGTGGCAGAAAAATAAAGATAATAAGTTGAACACAAAAAAATCAATAATCGAACATAAAAGAAGCAACAAAATCAAAATATTGAAAGAAATTTAAAAAAATAAAATGAAAAGAACGTAATATAAAATATAAACCATAATACGGTAGTAAAAAATATTAAATTGTTTACCAGAAAAAAATAAAGTTGGAACAAATTTCATTGTCCAATGTGGGTCTGTGGTCTGGACGTGAAAAGAAGAAAAGGGAAATTGGAATGGCAAGAAAAAGGGCCGAAAATAGAGAAGGATCACTAGGGTTCCCCGGGTTCGTGAAGCCCGTGTTTACCAAAGACAGTAAACCCTAGGGAAAAGGAAAAGATCACTAGGGTACCTCGGGAGCGTGAAACCCGCACTCACCTAAAGGAGGTGAGCCCCTGAGGGGTTAGAATGTTTAGGAGGCCTCATCTCCCCTATAGCTTTAACCATTGTCTCGTCCGTTGTAATTACATACTTACTAATCACCAATCTGTTGTGTTGTGCGAGTTCAAACTTTAATTAGATGCACGTTTTACTTTTTTATATTAGTTTAATATCTATCTTACCTCACAGTACAACACATTACTAATTACCGATCATTTCTCATAGTTGCGTGGTATTTATATGCAATCCTCCACTCAGTCACAGTTAAAGTCTTCAACTGGTTGCAGTGAAATATGCTACATCTCCTCCCTCCTTAAAGAACAAGTCTATCCGGAGGTCACCTGATTCTCCCGGAACACCTAGGAAATGGCCTGTCTGGAACTGGTGCACTCCTCGTCTCGGAGTCAGTCTCTTTAGTGGAAGACTGGGATAGATCTGGAACCGCAACATCAGTTGATGGAACTCCTTGTACCGAAGATGAACCCAATTCATTGTTCAGATCCTTAGAAATATCTTCCGCCGTTTCTGCATGCTGAATATTAGAGTTGTTTTCTCGAATCTCTGCTGATGGAAATCTCTGGTGAATAATTGGAATGATGTTTTCTTGCACTTTATCCCCCACTAGACGCATCAGCTCAACATGTCGTCTCACCAGAGTTCCTTGAACATCAATGATGTAGGGGAGTACCCCATCCTGGTTTACAATGGTACCAAACTTCCATCTAGTATTAGCTGCTCTGTAAACTCTCACAGCCACTCGATCTCCAACATCAAATTTACTATCTCGGAATTCGAAATTATCTTTTGGTAATTTATCCTGAATTTTTGTTTTCAATTCAGGTAAAAGTAAATCTCTAACCTGGATCTAATGTCTCTTTTTAGGAATAACATGGCTCGACTAAGTGTTGTAGTTACATTAGGAGCGCTTTTCGGTATTGCATTAAAAATGTACTTAATTTCTGTTGTATAGTACCTTCGTATTTATACATAGCTCTTAATGACTGCTTTAAAGTAGCAACATAGCGTTCTGCTTGTCCATTACTAGAAGGCTTGAAAGGTGCACTAGTTTTGTGCTTAACTCCATTTTTATGCATAAATCGCTGAAATTCATAGGATGTAAACTGAGATCCATTATCGCTGACAAGTACCCTAGGTAATCCGAATCTTGCAAAACTATCTCGAAGACATTCGATGGTTTCCTTGGTTGTGGTTACCTTCATAGGACATACTTCTAACCATTTGGAATGAGCGTCAACGATCTGAAAAAACGTGTGTTCAAAAATTGGGCCAGCAAAATCTACATGAATACGTTCCCAGGGCATACTGGGATATCCCCAGTAATGAAATTTAGATTTTGGGAGAGAGAGAGAGAGATCAGCCTTATATCTAGCACAATCGACGCAGTTTTTTGCGGCTTCTTCGATATCTTTATCTATATTTTTCCAATAGACAAACGATCTAGCTATAGCCATCATTTTTACTATTCCTAAGTGTCCAGTGTGCAATTCTTCCAGAACATTCTTCCGAAATTTCCTTGGAATACAGACCCTTTGTCCGTACATAATACAACCATCCTCAATGGTATACTGGGCTTCCCTCCCTTGCAAATCTTTACCTTCCCTTAACGCTTTTAAGAGTGGACACAGCTCTATATCTTTACTCGTCTCCTGTCGTAACTCCTTAGAAGTAACAGATAATGCTTCAATCTGTGACATCTGAAATATTGTGATGTCATCTTTAACTTCAAGCTCTTCCGATGTGTTTTTGGTAACCGAGAAAGAAAGTCTGCATTTCCGTGTTCAGTCGTTTTACGGAATATTATATCAAACTCAAATGACTGCAAAATTAGCGCATAATGTAAAAGTCTGGTAGATGCCAACACTGGTAAACCTCTTTTTGAACCAAAAAAACAACTAAGGTATCAAGTAGGAGGGATGCACGATGCGTTACTTGCTGTTTGTAATAATTAGAAGATTGACAACTCTATAAGAGTTGAGGTTTCTGGACTATTAAGTTGTGTTAAACAATTTAAGTTCTTATGCTGCATTGTAATTTGGTACAAAATCTTAAATTGTATCAATCCTATAAGTAAGCTCTTGAGGACAGAAGACTATGATTTACCATCTGCTATGCAGTTCTTGAAAAGTCGTAAAGATTTTTTCATGGATCTTAGATTGGACACAGCCTTAAATGAAATGCTTTGCGACGCTCGAGAATT
The DNA here is from genome assembly GCA_019973935.1 of Trichonephila clavipes. Lineage (NCBI taxonomy): Eukaryota > Metazoa > Arthropoda > Arachnida > Araneae > Nephilidae > Trichonephila > Trichonephila clavipes. The sequence continues at coordinate 89,609 of BMAU01000666.1, read as the reverse complement.
CCCTGACGAAACTGACATACCCGCTAATTTTGAGCTCACCCAGCCACGTCATAGAGTTCGAAGAAGGAATGTTAATTTTGACTATGAGGCACGAGAAGATCTGATAGAAATTCCTACTTTGAAATATAAAGCAGACTTTTATTTTGTCACATTAGATAAAGCTATCAATGCACTTGAATCCAGGTTTGATTCAATCAGTACCCACAGCAATTATTTCCAATTTTTATACAATATTTGTAATTTAAAATGTTACGGTTGAGTATAATATATATTCAATTTCGAAATCAAAAGTGTGTGAACTGCATCTACCCGATGCTGGGTTCTGTTGGCTTCTTAAAAGAGTTCCATAGAGGTCCGTTAAAAATGCTTTATTTACACTGCAAGGCAGTAGAGCAATGATCTCACTCTCTGCCCGCTAAGTTCGGAGTGCCCGAAAAAGGGCATTACATCATAGGAGTGGAGCGTGACGTCACTCCACCCCAGAGCCATTAAAAGCAGGGCTATTTTCACAACATCCCCCCGTTTGATATTCGGGGAGAGTATCACACCTATAACAATGATAATTAAATAAATCTAGTCTGTTAGGTGTTTTTACATACCTACCAGATGAAGTATACTTCTTTATTATATCATTAGGTGCTATTGTGACATTCACACCTTTTTTTGAATTTGATTCCCCCTCACCTGCAACTTCCTCCGTTACACAATTTTCATTTGCGCGTATCTCTAAAGGATATACACGTTGCACTGGTCTCAGAACTATCCCATGCTGTGTTTTGAGTTTGACAGTGCGAATTGTACCGTCTCTCCCGGGGATCAGCTCAATAATTCTCGCCATTGGCCAAAAAAAAGCGTTTTTTATTGTCATCTCCGATCAAAACTATTTTTCCCACTTTAGGCTCACACGATGATTTTTCATTACATTTTTGAATTAGTTCACTTAAATACTCTTTTCTAAGCCATTGTCTTAAATCATTAAAAAGTTTTCTTCGATATTTTATTCTTTTTGATAATTTTTGACTATCTACTTCTTCAATATCTGAAACACTGTAAGAATGACTTTCTCTTAGAACATTGCAGGGGTGTGAGAGGAATCAATTCTCCAGGATCTTCTGATACATACGTTAAAGGACTACAATTAATGATCGATTCACAGTCACATAATATTGTGTGTATTCAATTTTTCATAAGTTAACGTATATTTACCTAATGTACGTCGTAACAATTCTTTCACAATGCTAACCAGCCTTTCCCACAAGCCTCCCCACCAAGCCGCAGAGGGTGGTATAAATTTCCAAAGTATTTTATTTGTCATGGTTTCTCTCGTAATTTTATCCCAATCTAATTTTGAAAGATCATTAGAAGTGCATCTGAAATTCGTTCCGTTATCACTATAAATAGTGCCTTCCACGTCTAGCTATAAAACGTCGAAGGGATAACAGAAAACTGTCAGCAGTTAATGAATTAACCAATTCTATATGGATAGCACGAAAATTTGCACAAGTAAACAATGTTATCCATACCTTTTCCTCGGATTTTAGAAACAGGGGCCCAGTCAAATCAATTCCCACTATCTCGAATGCAACGCAATCCGCCACTCGGTCGAGAGGCAAGGGGGCTGGTTCGCTTGACATAGCCTTAACTTTAAAACGTTGATATCTGAGACAGTTATACAAAACATTTTTAATAATTTTTCTCGCACCAATAATCCAAAACCGTTTTCTCATTAATATTTGCATCATTTGTATTCCAGCATGACAATTTTTTATGAACAAAATCTATTAACAATCTAGTAAAATGACATTTTCCTGTTAATAAGATAGGATACAGAAATGATTTCTCGTCATCTCTTTGAGTTATTTTAGTTTTTACTCTTAAAATATTATTATTATCTATAAATGTACCAAAATTTAATAATTTTATTTCAGATAAATAACATTTTTGATTTAAACGAATCAAGCACCTTTCAGAACTTTCAATCTCTTAAAATGAAAGCTCAGCTTCAGTATACTTATCACAAGGTTTTCTACAGTTATTGATAAATCTCAAAATCCAACCGAACACTTTAATCATTTTACTATAGTTTGATATATTATGCAGATGCAAGAGAAGGAGTGCGTCATTTGCTAGACAATGTTAACAATTTTAATCTTTCTTCTTTCGACCTCAATTTCACTAGGTTGATCAATAATTTCACCTGTTGGCCAGTTTTCGGGATTTTCTTTCAACCAAGCAGATCCTTCCCACCATTTAGATTTAAGCAATTTGAAAGGGGAACATCAGCGTGATAATAAATCCACTGGTATATTCCCTGGGACATGTTTCCACGAGTGGGTTTTCGTTAGAAGTCGAATTTCTTTAACTCTGTTAACACAAAAACAGACCAGTTTCCTTGTTCTTTTATCCACCAAAGAGCAGTAGTGGAATCATACCAAAATGTTATTTTTAAATTTGGAAAATTAAGTGCTTTCATCAGAGAATTTACTAGCCTAACTCCAACATTACAGGCCATCAACTCTAAACGGGGTATACTAACGGTGGTATTCTCAATCGCGAGTTATTAAAAAGAAAACTCGCGGATTGGGTAACCCCCTCTTGGCGATAACTCCCGAGTAATTCCCTTTTCTTATTCTCTAACTGACGATTACTGGATCCGAGAGTTATGCGTTCGCGAGATGTTAAACTCGTTGTGATTGGATACTGATAATCACGTGGTATATTGTTTGCATGTATCTTGGCGCAAGACTTTCGATTCACAACTATTTTTTTCTTCTCATGGCTAGTACGTCAAATAAAAGTAAATTTTCTCTAGTCGAATCTTATTGAAAAATACCAGGAAATGTTATTCATTGCAAAATAACCAGCGCAGTTTACAATTAGAAAAAAGAAAAAGCACGGGATTGTTTGACTACTGATTTCAATCCAGGCAGCCTTTCCAAATGAAGTCGACAAGAGCTGAAAAATAAAAAATCGCAAAAATGAAGCTTTAAAATGTTTAAACTTGTAAACAAAACTGGTGGAGGAACCAAAAAGTTACTGACCACATCGTTAGATGAATTGCTGGCCGCTATGCATTCCCTCATTGAACCATTGCCGTATAGATACGATTGAAACGACGATAATGATACTGCTGTTTTATCAGGAACTCAGGGTAATGTACATGGATTTTTTTTGTCTTTATTTAGCTTTTAATTTAAATTTTCCGTATTATTCTGAATAGATTTTTTTGATAGTGATTTGTGTTTTATTACATAAATGAACTCTAATATGAATCACATTATGAAATGTTGAGCAAAAGAATCAATACTTGAACAAAATTTCTTTTCAAAATACAATTTATAATTAATGTTGCATCTTAAAGCAATGTGAGGTCTATTTGCAATGAACTTCATCATTTGAACATCTGTCAAATATCAAGGAGAACACAACTGAATTAGTAACTCATTCTAAATTGCCGCTGTACATCAACCTGTGGACCTTTAACGATGACATATTTCAGGTTTTCAGAGGCACCAAACTCGATGGCTATGAATTTGTGACCACGGCCCCTTGTCTATTGTGCTCACAAATATTTGATTAGAATTATGTAAAAAAATAACTCAGGTTGTGTAAAATGTATGTGTATTTTTCATAAAAAGAATAAAGATGACATGCACCTCTTTTGCACATATATAAGAGAAGATATAAATTATTACACCTAATTAAAAATGATTAAAAAGAACTAATTTGCAAAATCATGGATTTATGTGTTAAAGTAATTGTCATTGTTTAATGTGTACAATGAATCAAACTTGAAAATGTAATGTGATTTCTCATTAAATTATAAACTGTGCATAATTCTCTTTATAGTATGAAAATTTATGTATAATGAAGGACTTACAGAAAAGTAAAGTTATTTAATAAAAGTAGGCAATAGCTTACAAAATTTCTTTTCGATGAATAAGATTTATTTTAGTGGAATAATTTGCAGTGTGGTAAAAAATTAATGTATCAAAAGCTGTAGTGGCATATTTAATATTAAATTAACAATACTAATGTATGTTGCCCAGCCAGTATGGTGGCTATGACCCTCGGCTTGTAACTGAGTGGGTTCGGGTTCGAATCCCGAGTAAGACTTGGTTGTATCTTCTTCGGGAAAGAAGTCGGTCTTTCGCCTGAAATGGATTCCCGTCTCGAAAGGCAAAGCTGCGCACCCCTCATCTTGTTATATGCTGGGATCATCGTTTGTAATAAATCTGTATTCTTCTGTGGTTGTGTTATATGTTTCTGTTCATCTATCTCACGTCTTTCGTATGTATCCCAGTAATAAACACACGACAACAACAATACTAATGTATGCATTTTAAATTATACTAAATAATATAATTTATGCAATTTTTCTAAATTCTATCATTTATTGCAGCAGAAACTAATTGAAGAAACATCCGACTTCTCTATTTCTCATGCTTTCTTGTGGAAAAGTCACTAGTTTTTGAAGAAAATGAACTTTATTGTCATTTAAATAGTCAGATTTCATTTTATTACTATTTATTATTATGGCTGGAATTTATTCTATTATTTGCTTGATTTTTAAAAGTATGAAGATGTAATATTTTTTATAATGAATTTTAACTTCAATAAAATTTATTATACCTATTTTCAAAATGTACAAAACTTGTTCACAAGTTGTGACAAATCTATACGGAACTTTATCACTAACCTTCTGAGTCGACCTTTTTAGGGAAATTTAATTCCCTACCTATTTCCAATCAACTCCAAAAAGCGGACAGGATTCCTTGTTATGCAGATTAGATAAAGTATTTAAGTCAAACGAAATAGTAAAGTTGGAGCAGTAGGAGATAGAGATTGAAACAGAAAGTTATAGTGAATTTAAATTGAAGATTTCTTGTTGGAGATAATTTAATCTCAAGAAGAGTTGAGATTCCGTTGGTAAATATAGATTTATAATTAAAGTCTCATTAAAGTTTTAGGAGTGAGATTAAAGTTAAATGTTCAATAGGAACATCATTGAATATAAATCTGGGATCTCTTATCGTGGTAATCTCTGCGTGATCGTTATTTAATAATTAATTGGATCATTAATTAAGTTAATTTAAAGGATATTACCTTTAAAACCTCATAATACTAGTTGGATACATTTGTTAATAAGTCTTTGATTCTATTTGGATAAGATAACCAAATAAAGAAAGTTGTTTATAAAAATGGCTACTGGTTCTTACATGACTCCTATTTATTCTCGTTCTCAAAGCGAGGTCTTAGGAGACCCACAAAGTTTTCAGAATAATTTCATTTTTTTTAAAAAAATTATATTTATTATTTTTATTTTTATTTACTTACTATTAGTTACTATAATAACTAATTGAATAAGGGTTTTTTTTTTGTAAAGTGAAATGTTAAAAAATGTCATTAGGAATAGCTAGTTTTGAATTTTTTCTGCTACCAAAATATTCTTTTCTGAAAAATTGTAAATATTTTGTATATATAAAATTTGTTTTCAGTTCTATATTGTAAGACATTGATAAATGTGTGTGTGTATATAGTGTTTTATGACAAATAAAATCAGATTAATACCAATAGTTAAATTACTTTTGTTAGATGGAATTGGAAAAGATTCAGTAACATGTTCTGTTTTAGATAAATGTGACTTTAGATTCAATTAACAAATTTATTCTTCACAAAAAAACTGGATTTTTCATTCTAAGATTTTTTAGAAATCATGAATTAAGAATCATTATTAGACATTAGAAGTTATTTAAATTAATGATTATATACATAATAAACATTCTATTTTAACCTACCAAAGGGTTGCTGGAAAATTTTTAAAAAATAGATAAGGATATATATACTTGTATACAATCAAAATATAAATTGAAATTTTAAAATAATACGAGTTTTGTATTCTCTTTGTATAACAACATCAAACGTAATTTTTAGCTGAATCGTGAAAAAAAAGTGTATTGAGAATTGCTAATGTTGTTCCTATGTTAAGGAATGAAAACTAGCCATCTTTCAATACTTTCCAATGTTTCTAAATCCTCAAACAGAAAAAAATCGAAGCGGTCGTCCATATTTGTTTACAAATCAGCTAGTTACCCTCCAAAATCGGCGGGTAGAATCCGTGGTTTATCTTCGGATGAATAATCCGTGGATTTGGCGCGATCCGCAGTTGAGAATAACGATGTTTCGCCAACCTGCGAGTTACCTCCGTTTCGGGGATAACTCGAGGATAACCCGCGATTGAGAATACGACCGTAAGAGGTTTAAGAGGTGCTACCCTAGACTTTGCTCTAGCGAGTACTATATTTACCTTAGAATCAATTATATTGATCGAACAAAGACGCATGCAGCATATGCTCCCCCGGCCGCATCTACAAAAACATGTAATTCAAAAGAAATATTTACCTTAAGATGACGAGGAATATTAACATTTTTCAAAACAGAAGTATCTTTAAATTCTTTAAATAACCTAAAAATTATTTTTTACAATTGGGAGGTAATTCATGGTCCCAAGAAATTTTCAATTTCCATAAATTCAGCAACAGTAGTTTAGGAAGCAATGTTGTCGGTGTTAACAAGCCAATGGGATAAAAAATATTTTGCACAACTGACAAAATTAATCTTTTAGTTATTCTCACTTCACAGGTTAACGGTTCTAAATCCACACAACATTTCAGAACATCATTATCTAAATTCTATATTATTCCCAAAACTGAAGTATCTCCTGAATTCTTGTCAACATTTTTACAATCAACATTGCTTTCAAAACCACGCAAATTAAAAAATCCTTTATCCATAATACATTTTGCTTGTTCAATGAAGTGTTCCAATTCACTAGTGTTATAAACTCCACATACAAGATTGTCTACATAAAAGAGTCGTTTCATTTTCTGAGCAATTTCTTTAAATTCAGTGAGACAATTTTCCAAAACATGTATTAAGGATATGTTCAATAGATATGGACTAGAACAAACCCCAAACACAACTCGGAAGTGCCTATAAATTTCTTGTCCCTCCGAACCCGGGAAAAAAAATCTAAGGAAATCCCTGTCTTTAGGAGCAACGGATAGCATTAAAAATGCCTTTTCTATATCAGCACTAATTCCGATTGAAAACATTCTGAAACGATCAAGAATATCAAGAATCATTTCCAGCAAATTGATCCCCTTATGCAGACATTCATTCAAGGAGAGTTTCCCTCTCTGAGAAGCAGAAGCATCAAAAACGGGTCGAACTTTTGTTGTCTGGCTATTTAATTTTATTACTGACCTATGGGGTAGATAATGACACTTATTATTTAATTCTATTTCAGGCACGCGTTCAATTATCTTCATAGATTCCTATTCACTGAAGACGTTTTGATAATCATCAAAAAAATTACCACATTTTAATTTGTTAATCATTTTTTCTTGCCTTTTCCAAGCTAATTCCTTATTGTCACATAAATTCATTAAATTACTTTTCCATGGAAGCTCTACTTCATATCTCCCTTCGGGGAGAATTTTCATTTTTTCCCTAAAATCAGATAAGTCTTCTCTTTCTTTAACAGTTTCTGTGGGGTCAGTTATTCCTAAAACTTCTAGCTCCCACAGATTTTGCAAGGGGATATTTCCCACGTGCATTGACAATGTTGTTGTAAATTTATCTTTTCCGCAAAATTTCTGTTTTCCAAATACCGTCCAGCCCAATTTACTTTCAACAGCTGTTAAGCCAGAATGCAAGGTGACTACATTTCCTGTCAACAGTCATCCAATAACATCAGCCCCTATTAAAAGATCTATTTCCGCTCCTTCACAAGAAGAATCAGTTAAATGTATATTCTTCCCTCTTAGCTCCTTCAGAATATTTTGATCCTTTAACTTAGAGACTAAACCACAAATCTTTCTTTCGAAAAGCACCTCAAAGTTGCACGTGTACATTCCCCGCAGTTTGCTAACCTCAACAGAAAACACCCGGTGTGGTTTAGGGTCAGTTTGCTTTCCCCCGAAAAGCGCGTGGCATACGGTTTCCGTTCTAAGGGGTTAAACCACCGACTGATTTACGAGCCTTTCACTTATGTAACTGCTCTGACTAGCAGAGTCAATAAGAGCTCGGACCCTTTTTTCACCCCCTGTAACTTGACCACAACACACAGAGTTTGTAAAAATACCGCGTTGCCGCTTCTGCTACAATTAGAGAGGGAATTCTCGGATCTAACATTTTCCTTTTCTAATTTAGAACACATTATTTCAAAATGAAAATTATTGCATTGAGTACAATTTATATTATTTTTTAAATCACAAAATTTACTTAAATGTCCAGCCTTTTTCAAACAGGTAAAACATGCATCTTTTTTTAACAATATTCTTTGTTTATCATTTAAAGACATTTTCTTCGCAGCAAAGCATTTTTCACTCGGATGTTTCTTATCACAAAAAATACAAAGAGGTCGCTTACCTGCATCCAGGCTTACCAAGACCGAGGCGGTTGCTAGCTCACTCTGTATTACACATTCAACGGGAGCATCGTTCTTTCGGAAATTATGTTGAGGTCCAAATCCAGTTCGGGCGAGTTGCACCATCTCCTCTCCTTGCACCTCTTTGCGAAGAAAATTCATCAAATGTTCTAATGAGCGAGTGTTCTGTGTCGATTCATGGTTTCGGCTTCTTTCCCATGCTAGTAGTGTTTCTTCGGGAAGGCAGCTTTCGACTAACGGGATCAGGAAATCTCCATACTTCTCTTGAGTTCTTCCCAAGCTCTCTAAAGCACGTAGTTTTCCTTCTAATGCATCATACAGATATGTCAGGTCTGTCTTGGACCGTCCTTTTACTGCATTTTTCATTACAAGTCCTAGAAGGTCTCTCACATAAATTTGAACCAGTGTCCAAACCACTCTTTCAACTGCTCTATGGCTTTCGAATAGTTAGCCGCAGTCGCCGGAAAACTAAGGACCAGTCTTTCAGCTTTAGAGTGAGGTTCGGCAGATTGTAATAAATACTGCATCTTGTCTTCCTCCGCAATCGAACCGTCATCGTGTATTTTCTTGAACTGACTCCAAAAGGCAAGGAATTCTTTTGGGTCACCATTAAATTTTTCAATTCTATTTTTGGTAATTTGAATTTCCTTTTTTCAGCTTCACTCGGCGCAGAGTTTTCTTGTAATCTGTTTTCAATTTTAAAACAGTTTTCCAGATATCTGTCACGATACGTTTCAGCTTCTTTGAAATCTTCAGAAAATAACTGTTCGCCGTTTTCCTCCTTCAGTAATTCCTCCGATAGTAGTAATTGGCAACTGTCCAATCTCTGGAACTTATCATCAATTAGAGTCCTCAATACGGACAGTTCCTTTCTATCCGCAATTTCTTTGTTCAATTCACTTTCAATTTTCTTTAAATTAAGGATGAAGGCTTGTCTAAGGCCTTTCCTCTTAGCTTTCAGATCGCTCAGAGCCATTTCTGATTCAAGTAAATTCTGATAAATTTAAAAGTTCAGTTCTCCAAAGCACCCATCCTGTCGCGGGCGCCAAAATGTTACGGTTGAGTATAATATATATTCAAGTTCGAAATCAAAAGTGTGTGGACTGCATCTACCCGATGCTGGGTGCTGTTGGTTTCTTAAAAGAGTTCCATAGAGGTCCGTTAAAAATGCTTTATTTACACTGCAAGGCAGTAGAGCAATGATCTCACTCTCTGCCCGCTAAGTTCGGAGTGCCCGAAAAAGGGAATTACATCATAGGGGTGGGGTGTGACGTCACTCCACCCCAGAGCCATTCAAAGCAGGGCTATTTTCACAACAAAAAGATACGCCTCAAAACGACGAACTAAAGTATCGTAAACATCAAGAAACAGTGTTAACTGATGGGAATTCATCGGATATAAACGCGCTGGACCTGGCAGACGAGATAGTAGCGGTTTAGGCTTTGCTAAATAAAAATGAAAGTCCAATCGAGATTTTAAAATTCATATCGAACCTGGATTTTGCTCCAAATTTCGGTATAGTCTTAAGGATATTGCTTACTCTCCCAATTAGTGTGGAAAAGGGAGAAAGGAGTTTCTCCAAATTTAAAATGAATTAAAAAAAATTTACGCTTCACAACTACCGAGAATCGGATAACGGCTAGACAACAATAGCCATTGAATAAGAACTGGCTGAAGAAATTAGTGTTAAAAAAATTCTGAAAAAAACTCTCAGAATTAAAAGTGAAAAAGAAACACTTTTAACTCTTGGTGTAAGTGTATTTTTAATATGTAATTATGTTTTAATATTTAGTCTCTCTGTAATTTTTTTTAGTATTTTTTAATACCTGTATTTTATAATTATACATTAGAAATGACTGTTTTGTGTGCAACCCTAATTTTAATTTAGTGCCAAAAACATGAATCAATAAATTAGTACTTTTTGCTAACCAAAACTTCAACATTATTGATAGCAATTTTTTTGCTCTCGTTTTATTTTATCACTAAGCGTGGAAAGGATTCAGGTTATCTCTTTTAATTTTTGTTATAAAAGAGCGGCATTTTACCTCTTTGCCCGGGGCGGCGAAACTGGTAGCGCCGCCCCTGGATTCAGCTTCAGAAAATTCAACATTGACAGCAAATTGATTGGGATGACAGAAAATTTAACATTTTTGGTTCCGATGGACGTATAATAATTTGTAAATGGAACAATGAGGAATTTAATCTCGTTAATTTATGTGGAACAAGAACCCCTCCACCTCCATGCTTCAGTATGAAGGTGCTCTTGCGTAGGTATGTAAATCGCCTTCAGGATTAGGTAATTTGGTATTTTTTGATAATATTGTGAATCATGAGCTCTATTTAAATATTTTAAAGAGAAATTTTAAGTCATCCACCCAAAATTTTGATATTGGAGACGACTTCATTTTTTAACAGGATAATGACGCCAAGCGCACTGCTCTCGAAGTAGGCCGCTGGTGTCTCTAAAACTGTCCCCAAATTCTGAAAACACCTCTTAAATTACTTTATTTAGCCCTGTACAACATATTCGGTGAGAATTTGATTTAAGAAAAAAAGAAAACATGACATATAAACGAATAATGTGAAGTAAAAACAATAATCACAGAAACATGGTGGAAAATCGATGCAGAAATTACAAAAAAAACACTGATTGAATCTATACCAAGACATTTAAAAGTTGTTTGGGACACTAAAAAATATCCTATTTAGTGCTAAATTAAGAAATACAATATTTAAAGCTATGTTGAAATTTTTTAAGTGTACGAAGACTTGTGTGGTATATTTTTTTATTACTTTTTTGATTATTAATTTTAAAAAATAATAGTTCTATTTTTAAAAAATTGTCATTCCATTAGAAAGAAGTTGCGGATATCGTAAAAAAAATTACAACTCCAATATATTAATTTTTATTAGTCGAAAATATTATTTAAAAAAAAAATGGTGCGTGGAACACCACGCGATAGAAGTGAAACTTCTTTGGCGAAGTTGGAACATTGATTACTTACCCTAATAGTTCAAATTGACTGAACACATGTCTCAATCGCCTAATTTGCATGAGTATATACTTGACGAAATGAGTCTTTTTGATACCAAATCCAAAGTAGAAAGATGTCCTGCAATTTCTGGGTATACAATATCATTATATTTTGATAAATTTCGTACACTTTTCCTATTTAAACTTTGTCGGCAATTGTAGCATGCTTTAATGTGTCTTCTAAATTAATTCCCGGTAAAATATTTATTGTGCTCAGCAACAGACGTTCCCAAATCCTCTCTAAACCATAATCTTTCATAAATTGAACGCCCGTATTAATTGAACGATTATCAATTAATCACTTTTGAAGATGTGTGAGCTATTTTATGGGAATCATAGTCTTTGTAACGTAAGATAGAATTTATTATTGATTTACATGCATCAGCTCCAATACGCACTAGAATTGTTGAGGGCTCTGTAATTAATGGCAAAGGGTGGTTCACACTAAGTCCGTATTAATCTGTGCAGTCATTAGAAGAGTCTCAATAGCCATTCCCATTCCTAAAACTGAGCATTAAGAGAGTATTTTGCAGTTTTTTTTCCGTGTTCGATATTTTCTCATGTTCTATGATGGAGATTGCGCAGTAGCACTTAATAAATTTGCAATATTTTTCTGGTTTCTTTTTTTTTTTTTGCTTTTTTCTTGTCACTTTGTCGACTGGACTTTCTGCTATCTTTTCTTTTTTCTTTCTTTCAAGAAACACTTTTTCTCTTTGTGCATTTGATTTAGGCATTATGACTAGAATTAATGTAATAATTCAACGCAAATAAACGTCAAAAAAAGCAAATTAGCTGCCGAAAACATCGCCCCATGTAGCACAAACAATCTAAGAAAATATTTCAAAAATGCATGCTTTTAGTGCGAGAGATGTTTTGTCTACACCGTAATGTCACTGTATCTCTTTCAACCGTTGATAGATGTTCTCGGGTCTGGGGGTAAAGGACCCCCAATCGGAAGGTGGGCAAGTTGGCCAATCGGAGGTGATCAATCATCCAACTTTTACACGGATATGACGCAAGTTACGTTGTGTCCCCGCTCCCCCTTTTCCTGCCAAATCGCTATCCTGTCATCATGGTGACGATTCGGGGGAATCGGAGGGGGGCGGGGAGACTACTTCTGTTCGCCTTTTCACTGGCAAAACTGGGCAAATTTCTCATTCACTCTCGAGCGCTAAGAAGTTTCACTTCTAAAATTGCAAGTGTACGAACACTTTTGTGCTTCAATGATTATTCATTGTTCTACATCAGAGAAAATACATGTATGTAAAAAAACGAGAATTACTCCAGAGAAGGGTATTTACACCTTACATTATAATCGGAAAATTATAAAATTAGAAGGTATTGCTATACTTTAATATCAATTTTTCTTGAAAAACGTGAATTGAATTGTAAAGAAATACAACAGAAATTTTACAAAAGGTATGTATGTGTTGAAAAAAATATGATAAAATTACTTTGCATGCCAAAATTAATGTCTTTTTCATTGTGGAATTTTGTATAAAAAAAATACTAAAATTTAATACAACTCATTTCAGTCAAAAAAAAAGTGAACTAATTTGCACCAGATGCATTAAATTGTAAATGCAAGCACACAAAAAGAACTGAAATATCAACAAAATCTAAAAGGTTTGAAAATTAGATAAATTAATAAAATTAGATAAAACAAGGTTCTTATACAGTCAAATATGAAATTTAGATTAAAATATAGGCACAGTGGCAAAATGAAATTTATTACAGCTTCAACCCTTTTAATAAAACTGAGTTTTAAAATTTTTAATTTTTTTTTTATCTTGGGAGATGTCGTGCACACTTTTATTAAATTTTAATGATACAAGTAATTAAAGTAATGGATTAATATGCACTAAGAAATTATAGCTAATGTACAAGACAAACAGCAATCAAAAACACTGCATGGAAATAATAAAAAAAGACAAATAAAAGTCTACATCTGAAAATGTTTTAATTAATAATTTTATTTAATTGAAGATTTTTTTAATTAAATTTTTTTTTTTTTTTTTTTGTAAATGCATGGAAGTCTAATTAAAAAAGCACACTGCAACACAAAACACCAAAGTTCCCAAATCATTGCTCTCTAATACTTTATTATAAATAATAAATAAATAATTTAAAGCTTAAAAATCATAAACATCCAAAAAATATATGTGAATACATTTAACATTACCTTACAATCTGTAGTTATAACAGGTGGATTATAATACTTTTTTTCTTCCTTCCTGCATGAATTTGAACCAAAATAACAAATGACTTTCTATTACAAAATGAATTTGCATCAATGAATTACTAACAAATTTGCATTGTTTGAAATTTGCCTTTCCTTCATTTGAAAAATGTCACATTTTTTTACTCTTCACTGTAACTTAAAATATTTGCTGCACTACTTTTTCTTTTTTTTTTTTTTTTGACATAAGAGGTTGTGTAAAATTGAATATAACACTATTATTTATAGCACAATGTGTCAAGAGTACTGATAAAAAAAAGTATTAAAAAATAATTCATAAAATGAAAACTAAAAACAATGCATAAGACAAACAGAATAAACTTATCTTAAAAATAGTACTATAAAAAATAGTTCAAACCAAAACTGTAATCCCACTATGATAAAATACAATAATAAACTTCTGAAAAATATATAAAAATTATTTCTTGTACTGAAAAAAGTTAAAACACAAGCAAAATGAAGATCAACACAGTTACAATGGTAACACGATCAAGTGCTAATGTTGACAAGAATGTCATGTTACACATTAAAAACTACAGCAGCATCATTTATTGATGAATTGACCACATTACTCTTTTTTGGCTGAAAGTTCTAAAATATTTTAATTTATAAGAACTATTAAAGTAGTGAATATTAAAAAACTCATCATCTACATCTTGCATTTAAAAAAGTAATTTAATTCTCCAAGAATTAATTAAAAAATTACACATCATTTATCTTGATACGGCTAAATGATTAATTTATATCATCAGAAATAGAAAATCTTCATGAAATACTTGGAAAAAAATTCACTTATTTACACTATAGTTGAAATACGAGTTCAGTAATGGGTTGTGTGCACCAGCTCAGGTGTTATTCACATCACTTCACTATGGTTCATAATAAAACGGTCTGTTACCTTTTGTCACTTTTATGTACAAAGTTCTTAATCCTTATGTAGTTTCACAATTTGATGTTAATAAAATAATCAGTCCTTAGAAAGTAAATAAATAATAATGCCTGAAGATGAAATTTATAAGCATATCAAACTGGTGTCAAGAAATGTGTAAGCATTTATTTACTAAATACAGGAACTCAGTGCAAGCATAAGAGATGCTCATTGCAGCTTGTTGAATGTTATAAATTTCCAGCATACCGAAAAAAATATTTCTCAAGCATCTAGATTTAACGAATTTAATGAGTGAATAATGCTTAAAATTTTTTTAAAGACGAAGTTTTACATTTTTAAATAGTTTTCAAAAATAACTTCTGAAAGATTGAATGTACTTTTTATAACAAAAATATTTCTCATGAAGTGTAAATACAAATTATTCATTTTCATTTTGTATAGACAAAAAAACTTGGACTCAATACATATAAAACATCAAGTGCTACATCGAGCATGTTTTAAATTTCAAATATGTATATTTGGTGCAGATATATATATATACACACAGAAATATAAATGTAATGAAACTAATTTCACAATACTTTTATATTGTTCAAAATTTAAAACATTTTGTAATCATTCATTGCAATTCTTGCAACTATTGAATATTAAATAGTTTACACTACTGTGGAAGTCACTGGCCATCAAAGCTTAAAAAAACCATTAAACTTTTCTGATCTAAACAGCTAATCGTGGTATTACTAATAAAAAATCTTGATAGTATTACTATTTCAATGATGAGCCTTTGCATAGAATGTAGCTTACTATACAAGAGAAATCTAAGCAAAATCATATAAAAACTAGCTGAAGTAACAATCATAATAATTTATCTTGATATTGTTAACTGGTTAATTTTAATTATCAGAAATAAAAAATCTTCATGAAATACTCACTAATTTTTTAAATAAAAAATTCACTTATTTAGACTACACATGAAATATGAGTTAGATAGTGGGTTGTGTGTGCCAGCTCAGGTGATATTCTCATCACTTCACCATAGTTCATAATGAAAAAGTCTGTCCCCCTTTCAGCCCTTATGTACAAAATTCTTAAACATTAAGTAGTTTTAAAATTCAATGTTAATAAAACAATCGGTCATTAGAAATTAAGTAACAAATAATGCAATGACGCAGAGAAGATGAAATACATAAGCATATCAAACTGGTACCAAGGGGTCTGAAACCCTATTTATTGAAAACAGGAAACTCAGTGCCAGCTGATTGATTGATTGAATATTAACGTCGCACTGTTCAGCTACACGAGGGCTTTTGGCGATGGACCACGTAATTTTGAACCATGGTCAAGTGACATGGACGACACCTGAGCTGGCACCCCCCTCTCCTAACTACCACACCAACGGGAGGACGTTTCAGCTCTCGACAGATTTAACGTGCATCACTGCCCTACACGGCGGGTCTTTAGTGGTACTGGACTCGAACCCGTGACAAAGCAAGCCATAGTCTGATACCTATACCACTCGGCTACCGCGGCTGTACTCAGTGCCAGCAGAAGAGCTGCTCATTGCAGCATGTTGAATGTTATAAATTTCAAGTATTCCACAGAAAAATATCACAAGCACAAATTTACTGAAACATTTAGTGAGTTTACTGAAAGAACCATACTAAATTTTTTTAAAAAGACAAGGTTTTCTTAATTTTTTATATAGTTTTGGAAAATAATATGTGAAAGATATAATGTACTTTTTGTAACAAAAATATTTTTTAGGAAGTGTCAATACAAATTATTCATCTTCATTAAGTATAGCCAAAAATTCTTTGACTCAATACATATAAAATATCAAGTGCTACATGTATTCTACCAGTCAGTGCCAAATTATCCATTAGGTGCTTGGGGCGGGTGCCCAGGAGCCCGTTCAAACTGGACCTATCCAGATTTTCGGGTTATAAATTTCATTCACCAGTGTCAAGGGGGCCTGTAGATGTCTTACACACAGGACCCAAAATGATCTTAAATCAACACTGCTGCCAGTATAAAAAGTACACACAAAATTGGTCAAGGTTTGATGAAACAATTTGCATTGAGCATGCTTTAAATTTGAAACATGTGTATATTTAGTACACAGATATTTATATATACATACGAACATAAATGCATTGAAATTTTTTCACAATACTTTTATATTGTTCAAGCTTTAAAAATATTTCAAACATTTAGTAATAATTAATTCCACTTCTTTGCAACTGAAGAATATTAAATAGTTTATACAGCTGTGCAAGTTACTGGTCATCACAGCTCAACAAAAACCATTAAACTTTTCTGATAAACAACTTATTCTGGTAATACAAAAAGAAAATTCTGATAGTGTTACTATTTCACTAATGAGTCTTTGTATAGAATATAGCTTACTATACAAGAGAAATAAAAAAAAATCAGTACTCACGTATTATTGCAACCTATTGCAAAAATGAAATCAAGTACATGATTGCCAATTCAGCACATAAGAGGCACGCAAAACTGGGGTTGCTAATTTGTCTTGAATGTTGGCAATTGTTGCAATAATACGTAATTAACGAAAAATCATATAAAAACTAAGTGAAGTGACAATCACATAAATATTCATAATTCTATTTCTGTCAAAAAATTCACATAAATATGATTATTTATCAAAAAAATCTAAATTTAAAATTTAACATACTACAAAAACTCATTTTTACATAAAAGAGAAAAGAAGTTAAGATTATAAAATTCATACTAATAATATACAGAGGAGAAAATCACTGAAAAAAGTTATAATCATTTGTATTTAACTACATACTCTCAAAAGAAAAGGATATATATGCAGAGACCATTTATTTCCTTATTTGATGGTTAAAAATTTTTTAATTCCACATAAGTTATTTTTTTAAGAAAACATTTTTAAGCTAACCATTAAACATTATTTCTAAATATATATAAAATTTAGGCACAAGATTTTTTACTTGGTATAAATTTCCCTTAATGTTTTTCTTCAAGTATTATAATAAAATGTTTTCTGGCACATTTCACAAGCACAAGGGCCTTCCTTGGTATGAATGTATAAAGGAATTATTAAAATATTTTTAGTAGGAAAAGGCTTTTTGCACACAGCTTTTAATAGGAATGAATATAAAAATGGCAATATAAATGATTCTCAGAAAAAACTGTCTTACATATCTTCGCAAACTCATTTTTCCTTTGAAAGAATACACAAATGAATCTCTAAATATCTATTCCAGGAAAAGTCTTTCAAATAAATTTAATAAACATAGTGGTTATCTGTTGAATGAATGTTTTTGTAAATGTATCTTCTGAGAGAAGACCTTACATACTTTACAAACATATAGCTTTTCTTTGTATGAATGTGCAATTGAGTCTGCCAATTAAAACTCTGTGAAAAGGCCTTCTAACCTATTACACAGACATGTGGTTTTTCCTTTGTATGAGTACACAAATGAATCTCCAGGCTATTACAATGGGAAAAAGCCTTCTTACATATTTCACAAACATATGGTTTTTCCTTTGTATGAATACGCAAATGATTCTTCAAGGTATTAAAATGTCCAAAAGCCTTCTTACATATCTCAGACATATGATTTTTCCTTTGAATGAATATGCAAATGATTCTTTAAAGTACTATGACAGGCAAAAGCCTTCCTACATAGTTCACAAACATATGGTTTTTCCTTTGTATGAGTACGCAAATGTGTCTTTAAAGTACTATTACAGGCAAAAGCCTTCATACAAATTTCACAAACATACGGTTTTTCCTTTGTATGAATAAGCAAATGAATCTTCAGGCTACTACAATGGGAAAAAGCCTTCTTACATATTTCACAAACATATGGTTTTTCCTTTGTATGAATACGCAAATGATTCTTCAAGGTATTAAAATGTCCAAAAGCCTTCTTGCATATCTCACAGACATATGATTTTTCCTTTGAATGAATATGCAAATGATTCTTTAAAGTACTATGACGGGCAAAAGCCTTATTACATAGTTCACAGACATATGGCTTTTCCTTTGTATGAATACGCAAATGAGTCTTTAAAGTACTATTACAGGCAAAAGCCTTCATACAAATTTCACAAACATACGGTTTTTCCTTTGTATGAATAAGCAAATGATTCTTCAAGGTATTAAAATGGGCGAAAGCCATCTTACATATTTTACACACAAATGGTTTTTCCTTTGTATGAATACGCCAATGATTCTTTAAGGTATTAAAATGTGCAAAAGCATTCTTACATATTTCACAGACATATGATTTTTCCTTTGTATGAAAAAGCGAATGAACCTTCAAGCTATTAAATTGGACAAAAGCCTTCTTACATATTTCACAGACATATGGTTTTTCCTTAGTATGAATACGCAAATGACATTGTAAGTTACTTTTCTGTGAGAAGGCCTTCTTACATATTTCACAAACATATGGTTTTTCCTTTGTATGAATAAGCAAATGTTTCATTAAATTACTATTACGGGTAAAAGGCTGCTTACACATTTCACAAACAAACATTTTTCATTTGTACGAATAAGCAAATAGTTCTTTAAGGTACTATAAAAGTTGAAATCCTTCTTACATATTTCATACATACATGGTTTTTTCCTTTGTGTGAATACGCAAGTGAATTTTACAATGTTTACTCTGTGAGAAAGCTTTGTTACATATTTCACAAATATAAGGCTTTTCTTTTGTATCAATACTCATATAAAGTTTGAAAATTCTGTCATCTGCAAATAATTTCATGCATATCGCCTTTTTTTTTTTTTTTGGAATGACTACTAAAATTTTTTCTTTATTTTTCAGATTTAGATAAAGTCCTGAAACAAATCTTACGAAAATTAGGGTTTTTATTTGAAAAACCTTGAAATTCTTAAAAACACAAAACACAATTCAAAATTTTACTTCAAATTGCTATGCATTCATTCTTCAAGATAGAACAACAAACGGAAGTCGTTAAAGAGCAAGTAGATTTCTATATAGGAGGAGCAGAGAAAGAAACAAGGAGATAACATTCTGCAGGGTTACAGAGCAAAGGAATTTTTTTGCCAATATCGGCGCTTTTCTTGATGCAAAACATTTCATTTTCTCCGCGGACGTGCACCTACTTGCACCGCATTAGCCAGTTTCTAGTCTACAGCATAGGGAATTAATAAAAAAATATGTATAAGTATGCATCGAAATTACAAATATAAATGCATGCTTGAAATATATTATGAATGAAATTAAATAATTGATTTCTTCAACATGTTTTTTAAAAGAAAGTTGAGTTATGTAATTGCAGTGTTAAGTAATACGATTACGAGCAGAATGCGTTTACTTTCTTGTTTAATTAGTACATTTAGTGCATTTTATAAACCTAGATGCTTAACTGCCTAATTTAAATGCATTGTTAATAATTTTTTGAAGTATAACTTCTTAGCGCTCGGGGGTGAATGAGAAATTTTCCCAGTTTTGCGTAACTGTGAAAAAGCGAACGGAAGTAAAGAGTGTTTTTTTTCCAGGTATAGAAGTTTAAGTTGGCATTACTTTCCAAGATGGTGACCAATTTAACAGCTGTCAAGTGATTTATTCCCAGTTTGGTTTGGCAATTCATCATGAATAGACTCACGCCTGAACAACGCTTTTAGATTCGTCGAATGGGCCCAAAACGAGATTGCCGTTGTTCCCGATTTTCATAAGCGAATTTTGTTTGGCGATGAAGCGCACTTCTGGTTGAATGGCTACGTCAACAAACAAAACTGCCGCATTTGGAGTGAAGTTAATCCACAAGTGTATGTCGAAACACCGTTACATCCAGAAAAACTGACTGTTTGGTGCGCTTTATGGGCTGGTGGAATCATTGGTCCGTACTTCTTCAAAAACGATGAAGGCCACAACGTTACAGTCAATGGTGATCGGTATAGAGCCATGATTACTAACTTTTTCATTCCTGAATTGAACAATCATGATGTCCAGGAGCTGTGGTTCCAACAAGACGGCGCAACATGTCACACAGCTCGTGCCACAATCGATTTATTGAAAGACACGTTTGGTGACCACCTAATTTCACGTTTTGGGCCTGTGAATTGGCCTCCAAGATCTTGTGATTTAACACCGCTAGACTATTTTTTGTGGGGCTATGTAAAGTCATTGGTCTATGCGGATAAGCCACAAACGCTTGACCATTTGGAAGACAACATTCGCCGTGTTATTGCCGATATACGGCCAGAAATGTTGGGAAAAGTCATCGAAAATTGGACGTCCAGATTGGACTATATCCGAGCCAGCCGTGGCAGTCATATGCCAGAAATCAAATTTAAAATGTAATGCCACAAGATTATCTTTCGAATAAAATAAAATTCATGTCAATCGAATTATACATCGTTGTTTTATTGCAATTTAAAGTTCTATACCTATAAAAAACACCCTTTAGTTTCCCCACACCCCTTCCATCCCTCCGAATCGTCACCATGATGACAGGATAGCGAGTTGGGAGGAAAAGGGGCAGCGGAGATGAAACATGACTAGCGTCATATCCGTGTAAAAGTTGGATGTTTGCCCGCCTCCGATTGGTCAACTTGCTTACCTTTCTATGGGGTCCCTTCCCCCCAGATCCGGGAACATCTATCGACGGTTGAAAGAGATGCAGTGACATTACGGCGTGGACAAAATAGCTCTCGTGGTAAAAGCGTGACTTTGACAACATAGACTTTGGCAACAATTTCTAACCACGGTTTCAGTATCCAGGAAGTTATGCCAAGGATGACCACACTCAACCAAGAGTGCCGATGACCGATATTTGTCACTAAGCTCACGAAGGAAAAGAACCAAAACACCGGTTGAACTTAGATCCTCCTACGGTGCATGCTCTAGGAAATTGGTTTCACGGTCAACCGTGCATCGAAGGCTTCATGAACGGGGTCTTTGTGCGAGGCGATCAGCCATTTATCTCACGCCCTCCATAGGCGGAACGCTTGCAGTGGTCATATTTTTTTTCTTCCTTTGCTGCCTGCGAGCGTGTCCAGCTTCCTCTACAAACGAGAGCCGTGATAAATCAGTCGCTGCTTGTTCCATTTTTCCGAATTCATTTCTGAAATATTGGATATAATTTTCCAGGGATTTTAGTAGACTAGAACCTTTTGATAATTTCCACGAACGCGCCACTTAGTATGGTAGTGATGACTCTTGGCTTGTAATTGAGGGGGCTCGTGTTCGAATCTCGAATAAGGCATGGATGTATCTTCGGGAAAAGAAGTCGGATTTTCACCTGAAACGGATTCCCGTCTCGATTGGAAAGCAGCGCACCCTTTCTGTTCTATGCTGGGATCATCGTTTGTAATAAATGTCTATATTCTTCTGTGTTTCTGTTCATCTATCTCTTGCCTTTCGTATGTATCCCAGTATGAAACACACAAAAACAACAATAATTCCCACTTAACTCATTGCAATTATTTTCTAGTAGTATTTATTCTCTGGAGTATGGCATTTCGAATTATGGTCATTAGAGAAGTTTTATATTTGCTCATCTGTTTCAAAAGGAAGTTTCTTCATTCGTAATCAGATATTTCAGTCAGGGCGCTTTTATTAACCTTTTTCTTGCTATTAAGACCTAAATCCAAACAGTTTGAAATATATAGTGTGCTTTGAATTAGATATATCTTTTTTCCACATAACTTCATTTTGTTTCATTTATCTTCATTAGTAAAATACACCGATGGAAGTAAAAATCTCAACACGAAGAAGGAATTGAGCAGTATCTACGAATTTTAGTAGGCGTGTTTATACATCTGAAGGATAACTTCTATTCAAATTCCGCGTTAAATGCATAAGTGATGCTAGTTGTGCCACTTAGAGAATGCGAATCAAGTGTACTTTAAATACGCGCTATAAAGTTCGTGATTGTTATTTATCGTTGAGATTTGACGTAGTGAGGATGTTAGTCCCAAATGAGTCATTATCAATAGCTCTCTGAGTCTGAACGAGGTAGTATAATAGAGCTAAGAAAATGGATTTTCTTTCCATGCCATTATAGAAAGACTTGGTAAGAATGCCTCCACTGTACATAATTTTTGGAAGCAGTGGTCCCTAAAAGGTCTCAATAAACATGTAGTCCAACCACGAACGGCTCACCATTGACAGAGAAGACCTCCATATTCACCACAAAGTTGCAGAACATCATCGTGCATCTACAACAGAAATTACAGGATGTTTTTTTTTCGGCACCATAGTGATGCTGTAACAAATGAATCGTTTGCGAAATAACTTTCAGCCAGATGCCTTGGATGGCGCTATTCTGTGTGTTTTCGGAGGTGGGCTACTATTTTTTTAAGGAAAAGGTGGTTGGCCTCCAAGCAAGACAGCGAGGGGTCAGGAGAGTCCCTTGTTTTAGAAATGCGAAGCGTTGAACTGAGTTTAGTGTTAAAGAAAGTGGGTTCCTTCGGTTTTAGACTGACTCACAGCGCGTTGTCTGCTGTACCAAGAAGAGATAGTTCCTTGAGAGTTTTTTAATACGTCGGACTATATGTGTTTGGTTGATTATATTGAGAAGTGAGATAATTCTATTGGCTGTTAACGTGAAGCACGACGTGGTGAAGCATATTAAGAAATAGGGAATACATTACAAATGTTTTTACTTAAGTCCTCAAAATGGTTGCTAAGTCACCAAAAATGATGCCAAAGTGACTATTTATAATTCTTTGAATAATTAGTTTTTATCAAATAATTTTTATTAATTATACTTAAATTACCGTATTGTCATCCAAAATAATTGTGTATGTCCGATTTCAGCTCAATTGAGCGCCTTAAAGTGTATTTTATTAACGATTGAAAATTTGAACAAGATATAAGATGATTGTAAGCTGATAGTAGGATTTGAAAAACGTGCTATTGTGTGGTTCCCAGTTACCTATAGAAAATTGAATCAAGAAACTGCCAATGGCAAACTTTGACGCATCAGTCCAAATACTTAAAGCAGCCCCAGGAATCGGATGCTTAAGAAGAGTTGAATCAACTAATGCTGTATTAGCAGCAGTTAATGAATTGTCAGCGATTTCAGTTCATTAAAGAGGGTTTTCCGGACTCTTCAATGAACGAGATTTCCTTTTGTTTCTGGGACCTTTTAAAAATTTTATTAGGGGTGCAAAAATGTGGACTGATTTAGGAATGAATCAACGAAAAAAAAATAAAACTAAAAAATACTAAAAAAATGAACTACTAAAAAATAAACGTTCCTAAAATTCTGCGCAGTTGAGTAATAGTATTAGGACTAGGAAACTTTAGAATAGCATCGACTCGATCAGAAAGAGGAGAAAAACCTTCGCTGGGAACTTGAAACCCAAGAACTTTTAAGCTATTCACAGCGAAAGTACATTTAAAAGGTTTAACTGTTAAGCCATACTATACAAGTTTTTCAAAAAAGTGCACGAAGATGGGTAGTATAATCTTGAATACTTTGAAATGCCAGTAAAATGTCATCTATAAATATATAAACATCTTTCATACCACGAGTAACATCATCGATGAATCTTTGAAAGGTGCTTGCCGCATTGCACAAACCAAAGCACATCTGAGTACTTTCTAAGAGATCAAATGGACTACAAATAGTAGTTTCATGTATGTCTTCGAAAGCAATCGGAATTGGGTAAAAGCTTTAAAGAGATCAATGTGAGAAAATAGTTTTGCTCTATAAAGTTCACTGGTAAAAATACTTTTTTTATTTGAGCATTAAATGCTCTGAAATCGCCAACAGGGGCCAATCATTGTTTTCTTTCTTAGGAACCATGTGCAATGGGGAGGAATAATTGCTGCTGGATGAGTGCATATGGCCTAAATCCAACATATGCTGAAATTCAATTTTCGAAATTTTTAACCTGTCTGGAGCCATGCAACGCGGTTTAGCACAAACAGATGATTCAAAAGTATCTACATAGTGAACTACATTATGTTTAACTGTTTGGTTTGCGCGCAAGGTGATTATACTATATTTCTAAAATCATTCAAGAATTTAAAAAAATCATTATCAACAACATGAGTTTTAACAGAGAAAATTTTAGAATTTCGAATAATACAATGACAATTCAATTTCGTAGAAGTATCAAATAAAATACGATTTCTTAAATCAGGTTTTATGTTAAAACTAGCCGTTACCCACCCACTTCACCGGGTATTTCTTGATTTTATATGAATATATAATGTTTATATATCTATATGAGAATCGATTCCCCAGTTCTTCAACAGAAATCAGCACTTCGTTCCTGATACTCCCTGAAGCCGCAGATAACAAAGCAAGGGGGTCAAACCGGAAACTCTCGCGCAGGAGACACGTGTGACCAAGGCACTCGAGGAGTAAAATAACTGCTAATTGACTGATAGCGAGAAAGCGGCCAGCTATAACTTAACCCAGCGTTTCTCAAACTGTGGGGCGCGCCCCCTTGGGGGACATGATAACTCTACAAGGGGGCGCGAGCATATTGAAAAGTCGAAAATAAAAGGTTTTTTAAAAAACTATTTATTTGCTAAAAGTAAACAAACAAAATACTTTCTGATATAATAAAATATAGAATACACATTTACACTGATATAATACACTTATAAATGTATCAGTACTGCTCCATGTATTTCATAGTTAATTTAACAGTACTAAGTCAAGAACAAGTTTGGTAATTATCAGTGACCCCATGGGCTTGTATTAACACTTATCTTGATAATTTGTACGGTTTATAATTAAATTCCTTAACTGTCTGTTAAAAGTTACGCGATTCGCTCCCCAGTGCCACCGTTTACCACGTGGACGAGCGTATTTTGATGTTTCTTGCGGGGAAGGGGGAGGAGGAAAGAAATAAATCTGCAAAAATCCTCCGAAATAAGTAAATCCTTCACAAACACTGTCAATGTCCTTTTATTGCATTCCAAAGTCCTCGGAATAATTTTACGGATAGCACTGCACAGGAAAGATCGTACTTCTGTAAGACGTATATACACGTCCAGAAAATTAATGCTTTGCCTGAGAGAGACGTTTGTATACGTCGGTGGAACATAAGAGGTTAAAGTCGTATTTTGTAGCTTTAGTGTCAAAGTATAGCATTATTGAATTCAATACATTGTTATTGAATGGAGTGAGTGAATTTAGTGTTTTGTGGCACAAGAGCCAATTTTGGCTATACTGCGCCAAACATTTGTTAAAAAAAAACTTAAAATTTGTTATAAAATATGTAAAAATAATGACAATACACTTTTAAAAAGTTAAAATTTCAAACCACTTAAAACCGTTTTCAAGGAGTAATAGAAACAAATTTTGGTGGGGAATTCCTCCACCAAGTAAGACCATATCTTATAATACAAGCATCAAGCATTTGTTTAAAAAATTTTTTTTTAAAGTACATGAAAAATACAATTATATAAAAATAAAAATTATATATGTGCAAGCCTGCATGCACATATATAAAAAAGAAAGAACAAGCAAGTCAGACAAGATCTAAAAAAAGCATTAAAAAAAAAGACTTCTGAAAAGTTAAATTGTAAAAAAGTTTTAGCATTTCATGTCAATAAAAATTAACTTCTACTTTTTCTAAAACGCGTTGGAGTTAACGCGCGTAAATATCCTTTAGAATAACTTGTAGGACTTTCTTTGAATGCGAATTTAAACGTAGGATCTGGCTCAAGTTCCTCCTCCTCTACGTCATAAGTTATCATGTCTTCCTCATCTGTTGCATATTCTGTAGGTGCTGATTTTCTTGGTCTATGTGGAGTCATTTTTATTTCAATTTCCGGTTTCTGCACTTTTGGGCGCTTTCTTCTATTTGTTGGATTTCGTTTTACACACTGTGGGATTTCAGGTGCGAAGAATGTTCACTATTGGATGTAGTAGGGACAGATTCTGGTAAGAGAACTAATTGTTGAGTTTCATTTGAAAGTGCAGCAAATTTATTACTGGTTGTAAGAGAACGGGTTTCAGTTTCTAAAGATGAAACAGAAGTATTCAGGTTATTGCCAGGGGAAGTAGTTGTAGTAGTAGGAATGGATATTTTTAACAAAGTCTCACTTTGTGTTGTTGGCATTATTGCAGATGGGGAAGGAAGCAGATGTGCTTGAGCCGACGAAGATGATGTGGAGACCGTAGGCATTGAGGGCGATGTACTGGGTATTTGATTTGTACATGATACGGGTTTCAGGCAATGCAAAGGCGGACATATTATTTTTGTGATTTTTTTCGTCTGTTTGTGTAGTAGTGGATAGTGTTGATGATTTAGCAACCTGAGAATATGTTTGCGATTGTTTGGTAACTAATAGCTTTCGGGCTTCTACATATGATAAATTTTTATTAGTTTTTATTTCTTGAATTTGTTTTTCTATTTTCCATTTTGGGCATAATTTGGAATCAGAAGGATGAGATTGCCAACAGTTAACACACTTTGGCTCTAGATTGCAATCTGTGGACGCATGTCCAACAGATGCACATCTAGAGCAAGTTAGTTGACCGCGGCAGGAAGTTTGAGAATGTCCGAACCTCTGGCACTTGAAACAGCGCAGAGGATTCGGAATATATGGACTAATTTTACAGTTCAGGTATCCAGGTTTAACCCTCTGAGTGGATAACCCGCTAATTGAATTTCACTTCGAAAGCGGTCTACTTTTTCAAAGCTAGTGGTAGCGAAAAGGTTTCGGATGAATTTCGCGAACTGCTTCGAAAGCGCACCGCAGTTTTATGCCTTCCCCCGTTAAAACTGTGGGAGGTCCTCAAATGGTTTTGCAGGGGATGATTTTATTGCTTTTCGGTTTCTGTGTTGTTCGAAAGGGGAGGTTTCTCATTCACAGCTGTGGCCTAGGGCGAGGATTATGAAATGGACATTTTCTCCACTTCACGGCCAACAGAAACTTCTCCCAATTTACTGCAAATATATATTTCATATATTTGGAAAACTTGCTCAAATTCTGATCTAAAAACCAATTAGGTTTTAAGAAATTTTAATTTTCGGAGTTTTGATTTTAAATTCAGTTTCATTTTAAAGCATTTTTGCATTCCTAGATTGAATTAATTAAAAATATTTTTTAACACAATCCAATATTTCGTGTGAAACGGCTATTAACTACAATTTTAATTTCTAAAATCATTTCTGTTTGCTCATGTTTTTAAGTTTTTGAGTTTTCTCACATTTACTTAATTAAGATTGATTTAAAGACCAATATATTTTTTGACACATAGTTTATATAATTTAAAAGCTCTTACTTTGTTTTCATTATTTTTTTTCCTTTTGAAAAATGCCATGACCAAAATGTACGCAGGCTACTGTGATAAATAATACTTGAAAGGGATGGAATATGACTGAAAATGGTAAATCTAAAATCCAGCTTTCAGGTGATATTACAATTAGACTACAGAATGCAAATGTTGCAAAATGAACTAAATATTTCCCTGACGTACCACAAACTACATTATAATAAATATATTGTAGTACTACATTACAGTATTTTAAAGTCATGCAACAAATACTTAAACTTGCTTACCTGCCACGATGGGGAACTGAGAAAAAAATAGATGTTTACAAACTTGGTGATTTCTGGATTTCGTTTGTATAACTACTATTTTCTGTATAAATATTTTGCACTTAAAACTCTTGAGAATATATAAGGTTCTGATAAAACGGAATAATTGATCAAATTAACAATTGTTATCAATATTATGTCGAAGAAAATTTTGAATTAGAAAATATATTTTCAGTCATATTTATTTCAAGTAGAATTTTCATGTAGAACATAAGTTGGATAGTAACATATTAAAAAATTAAAGCTTTACAGGCATTGGAATTTTTTTATGTCTTTACAAATTTTAAATGTGTTTTTCTCAGATGTTTAATTTTGAAGATGAGAGTGTATTCTAATCTCTTAGGCGTTTTTCCTGTTCAAGATAGAGTCGTGAAATATCTTGTAAATATTCCCTAACATATTTTCTAGTAATTTGCTTCTAAAACCTAAGTATTTCTTTTCCCTTAATTTTTTATACAAATATTTTATCCAAGTTTTTGATGTTTCACGACTAAATCGTAAATAAAAGAAACAACAGTCAAATATCACGAGTGCAGACGGCGCTAGCTGATATTTGAGTGAGAAAATTACAGCAGCATAAAATTCGACCTAGTTTGAATTATATCTAATGTGCATATTTGGAACTGTTTAGCGTTCGCGAATTAACTCATGTGCACACGTCAAGGGTTTATATTGAATTCTAAGTCAACACGATGGCTACTGATGAGCGACTACGTAATTTTGAACCGCGGTTAAGTGACGAGGACGATACCTGAGCTGATAACTCCCCTTCCAAACTTCCACATCACACCAACATGAGGACTTTTGACCTCGACGTGTTTAACGTGCATCAGCTTTTCTTCAACGCTAAACTTTTGTGGTACCAGGGCTCGAACACTGGACACGAGTTCATAACCATGACCATCAGGCTACCGTGGCCGCAAAAGAAAATAGCAAGTTTGAAAGAAATGTAATGGAGAAGTATATTTAAAGAAATAACTTCAAAACTTAACGAAAAACCAAAATATCAAGTTATTTTAGGAATAATAGTCAATATAACTTCGTACACCTAAAACCACTTTATGCAGTGTATTTTGAAAGTGAACGTTTCCCCTTTTAGAGAAACTTACTATAATTATGTCAAATTCCTTTCGTTTTGCTCTAAGGGGATCCCCGAAACAACGTAATTTTTTTGATACACAAAATTACTTATGGTTGAATCTAATACAATTCCCTACAAAACGAATGAAAACCCTTTTTTATTATATAAATTGTGTTTGAATAGGAGATGGTTAGTTAATAAGAACATTTAAAACGTGTCGGCAATCTATGGACCTGTGGGCACGTGGTACAATTCTTAGTGGCACTCAGCACTACTCTACAAATTTGTCAATTCTTGAGTGGATGGAAGTTGATAATAGACCTTATTTGACAAACATCTTCTGAGTTATTGACATTTATGGAACTGCAAAATAATCTGAAAGATGATTCTAAGGATAAATTTACAACTATTTTGTGAATAATTGAATGTTATTGCTAAGGGATTTAATTGTTGAAAAAAGAAAATTGCATGTACTCTGCTTTCCACTTATGATTCGGCATATCAAAGTAAAAAATCTTTCCTAATATGAAAAATATTTCGACTCCGCAAAGAAATTGTTTAACGACTGAATGCTCAGAATCGTGTCACGCATTATACCCATGGTTTTGCGATATGAAAGAAGAGTGGTGAAAGAGTTAATTCGCATTACAATTTTTATTTAACTGTAATGAAGGGAATAATTTATATTTCACTTTGTCTATTTCTTATTTAAATAAATATGTTGGAAACATACATTTTTAATTTTTTTTATCTTTGTTGAAGAAATAGTAACATTTTATATTGTTTATTTTTATGTTAATAAATGTATTTTATTGATCCATAATTAATATAAAATAAAACTGTAAATCTAAATTATTTACCTCCATTCTTTAAATCTGCAAATAATACCGAAAGAATCGAAGGATTTTAAAAATTTCCTACTATGTGGTACGCTGAATGATACTGACAGATTGGTTTGGCACGTCTTAGCTACACAGTTGCCGCCCTGATTTAAAATGTTGGGTAAGATAACCATTATATTTTAAAAATTTTATAAATATACAAAAGGAGAGTATTTTGGCAAAACATGTTTTAAAAGGAGTAAAGTTTACGAGAACGAAATATAAAATTGCGTTAAAATTATTGGTACTCTTATCAACCGTACTTCTTTTATATATATATATATATATATATATATATATATATATATATATATATATATATATATATATATATATATTTATTATAAGAAGTACGGTCGATAGAGTACCGTAGTTATTGCCAACTCGTGTCAATGAATTGGAAATTAAGTTCACAATTCATTGTTATTAAAATATATAAAATTTTACATTACTTATTTTTGTATTTGTTATTTTTATATTCCTTACTGAAAGCAACAAATGGGAGTTCATTACCTGCCAAAACTGCAGAGGCTTGGTTGTTTACTCCACAAGCTCCTACCTTATGCTTACTCTGCCCTATTAAGTAAAAATGCCGTCTTCTGCTCGTCAAGATCATGGAATTGCAGATATTGTTTTCAATATATTTTAAATATTAGTTTTCTAACTTCTACATCAGTCTTTTAATAGTCTACACTCCTGCAAAGAAGTCTGAATTCAAAACTATAAAAACTTATTATTCCCCCAACAATGTCATTTATACCTTTATTTCTTATAGTCTATGAATGCGTGAAACTATTAATTTGTTATCGCGACTATTTAATATTAAATGCGGGAAAAAAACGAATAAGTTTCAAACTGAAACTTAAATTGAATTTTTCGAAAATTGTCATCCATATTCTCATAACTTTTACATATTGTCATTTTAGCATATCACACATCTATCTTCTATGCAAAAATCTATTATAAGTTCATCAAATGTTTCAGCATATTTTTACTCATAACATGCAGTTTTCAACCACATTATGAGTCTGCGGTAGCCTAATGGTCAAAGTAACGGACTCGTAGCTGGCGTGTCATGAGTTCGACCCCAGCACCACTGAAGATCCGCCGTGTAAGGGAGCGATGCTCAAGCTTCAACCTCGTCACTTGACCATGGTTTAAAACTACGAGGTCCATCGCCAAGTGAGTGAATATTAACGTAGCACTGTTCAGCTACACGAGGGCTTTTAGTGATGGGCCTCGTAATTTTGAAGCATGGTTAAATGACGAGGGCGACACCTGAGCTGGCACCCCCTCTCCTAACTACCACACCACACCAACGACATTTCAGCTCTCGATAGATTTAACGTGCATCGCTGCTCTACACGGCGGGTCTTTTGTGGCACTGGGCTCGAACTCGAGACATGCCAACCATGATACGATACCTTGACCACCTGATACCCCGGCCACAGGACCGTCGCCAAAAGCCCTCAAGTAGTTGAGTAGAGAAGAGAGAGATTGCGACTTTAATATCCCCTCACTTAATTAAATTATATGAAATTTAAGGAATACTTGAAAAAATATTAGAATTCGAATGTATATATATATTAAAAAAATTAATCATATGAGATAATTTTAAATATCCAAAGAATTATTAGTATTTATGGTAAATATATGTTTTTCAACTGAGTATGTGAGACACGCATAAATATCTATTTCGAAATTCCAATGCAGAATTTCAGTGAAGCTAATACAAAATTCCTTGTTTTGCATGGTTAAGATTATAAAAATGTCCAAATTTTAATAACCTTTTCTTCAGTCAACCATTAATGGAACATGAATGATGAGGGATTATGCATAAATATATATTTTTTAACTTCAATTTAAAAAGGATCTTTATATTTATTTATATGCGCAAATGTTAACTGTAAATTTGTCCAGATGCTTTTAAATACTCTTTATTTGAAGATTCAACTTAAAAAATATAAGCTTGTAGTGTTAAAGTTCTCTTTGAATGAAATTAATGTTCAGACATTCAAAATTCAAATATAATTTGTTATCTGAACAATACAAAACAAGGGATTCTATGTAAGATGCCCTGAATATCTGGCTTTAAAATTATGAAAAACTAAAAGATTTAAATAGGGTTTTTTTTAACAATACATATAAATTTTTTGCAAATAATGTAATACAGAAGCTTAAAAATTATTCATGTTTAGAAGTGTCCGAAATTTTAAAAGATTTTAAATTTGAACTTTTTTTTATATTTTTTTGACACATAAGAAAATAATCATTTTTTAAAAAAAATCCCTGAAAGTATTGATTAAAATAAGAAAAATGAAACATTAAATTATCCTCAATGTTTTAATATATAATTTGAATTTAAATACTAAAGATATTTTTTAAAAACTTAGACATACATTATAAAAACTTAATTCCATTTGAGAATTTTAAGGTAAAGAAAAAAATGGGAATTCTCATCTCGTTGACTTGCTATTTGTGTACACTTTAGGTTGAAGATTCTACGATTGCCACAGGAACCGGTCTCCCCGTGAGCCATAAAACTTTCCCTCAATGCCCATTGTGTCTCCCCGACCGTCTCTAATTATCTTTCAAGATCGTAAACCTTTAAAGGGGGAAAAGAATTCGGAAAAATACGACCTTACCGGTTTTGAACACATTACTTGAAGGGGAAAAAATCTGTTTGGTTCATTTTTGGTGAGTCCCCGGCCTTACGAAAAATTCAGTGTGGTCCGCTTTCGAAGCCTCTCTAGTAAGGCGGAAAAATCCGTGCTGTCCGTTTGGAGGGTTACATTTTCCTTTCAATATTAGTCACGTCCTGGATTAATGAGAGACACCAACGTAGACCCCCATTTACACCTCATGGACCCCTTGCAGGTCGTCATAGACCCCTGGGGGTCTATATAGACTACTTTGGGAATCACTGCTCTAAAGCAAACCACTGATGAAGGGATTCAAGTGGTACACTATTTCACGACTTTTGATTTAAACCCTGAATGAAGAGTTATGTGTGTGAGCATGTTAGAAGAGAAAACCTCTAAAATAATTGCAAAAATTGAGAATTATGTGAATAAATAAGTCGATGATAACTTGAACGAATAATATGGATGTGATGTGGAAGTTAGAAGAGTGAGGTGTTTCTTATACAATAGCCACGAATCTCTTTATTTATACTATTTTACTAAAGATAGAAAATAAAAATTTAAGTATGAGTTTATGTATATAGTTAAGTTTATAATAGCTAAAACTTTTGCAGTAAATTTAATTCTAAAATTGAAAAGGAAACAGAGTATTAGACGAATTTTTTTATAAATGTGAATAAATGAGTCTTTCACACACACACACACACACACACACACACACACACACACACACACACACACACACACACACACACACACACACACACACACACACACACACACACACACACACACACACACACACACACACACACACACACACACACACACACACACACACACACACACACACACACACACACACACACACACACACACACACAAACACACACACACACACACACACACATATATATATATACAAAAAACAAATCACCAATTACAAAAATGAAATTAAGCTAATAATTTAAAATATCACTTGCCTGTACAAATTCATTCTGTTATAAGAACGAATTCATTTACCTTTAAAATGTACATTAATATTAACAATAAATATATATTATAAAAAAAACATACATTTTCTTTATTTATAAGTGTCTTCTTTTTTCTTACATAAGGATGAAACTCGAAACATGTAATTTATTTTCAAAGTATTATTAATCACAGTAAATGGATTATTAAAAAATTATATAACAATTTTTTTTATTTGTAATTGAGTTCCTCATTTACTAAGCTCAAATATATATTTCTTCTACAAAATTGAATCCATTAAAAATATTTTGATTTAAGTGAATGAAAAAAAGAACTTATTGTTATTTTTACAGTGAAAATTTCATACGCAAGGGAATTTAGCTATTATACTCAAGAAACGGAAGAAAAAAAACTGCCTGAAAAACAATCTCCCAAATTGGGACAAAAGTTTTATGTTTCAATGAACCACTACGGCATAGATATATGCTATAACGCCAAACCAGGCAACCCAGAATAATGACGTCATTGCACATCTACCAATGACAAGCAACCTCTTTTCCTTTGACCCTGCTGAAGAGGAATGCCCGAGGGTGTGAGGAACTGAAATAGTGCTCTTTATTTAACGCTACGCAAGTCTCCAGGGAACATTGTTATCACGTTCAAACAAATGAAAATCCCTTAATTTTTTAAAATTTGCAACAAGGGTTTCACAACATTTGAAAAATTAAAAATTTATTTGTGTATTCATTCCAAAATACAGAAATACGCAAATGATATATATAGAAATCTTTTGCAGATGACAGAAATTTCAAAATTCATGTGAGTATTCATATTAAGCCAAAAACATATTTTTGTGAAATATGTAAGAAGGCGTACTTACAGCGTAATAGTTTAAAAATTAAGTTTTGTTCTCATACAATGAAATAACCACATGTCTGTGAAATATGTAAAAAAGCATTCTTGTGGCGTAATAGATCAAAATTTCATTTGCATACTCATACAATGAAAAAACCACATTTTTGTGAAATATGTAAGAAGGCATTCTCCAGAGGTAGTAGTTTAAAAATTCATTTGCGTACTCATACAAAGGAAAAACCACATGTCTGTGAAATATGTAAGAAGGCATTCTCACAGAGAAGTAATTTAATGATTCAT
This sequence comes from Trichonephila clavipes, assembly GCA_019973935.1. Lineage (NCBI taxonomy): Eukaryota > Metazoa > Arthropoda > Arachnida > Araneae > Nephilidae > Trichonephila > Trichonephila clavipes. Next base: position 54,720 of record BMAU01000666.1, on the reverse strand, counting down.
TTGCGTAATCATACAAATGAAAAACCACATGTTTGCGAAATATGTAAGAAGGCATTCTCACTGGATAAAACTTTAAAAGTTCATTTGCGTACTCATACAGAGGAAAAACCATATGTCTGTGAAATTTGTAAGAAGGCATTTTCACAGAAAAATCATTTAATAATTCATTTGCGTACTCATACAAAGGAAAAACCACATGTTTGCGAAATATGTAAGAAGGCATTCTCACTGGATTGTAATTTAAAGGTTCATTTGCGTACTCACACAAGGGAAAAACCACATGTCTGTGAAATATGTACGAAGGCATTCTCACAGGATTGTAATTTAAAGCTTCATTTGCGTACTCATACAAATGAAAAACCATATGTCTGTGAAATATGTAAGAAGGCTTTTGCTCGTGATTATACTTTAAAGACTCATTTGCGTATTCATACAAAAGAAAAACCATATGTATGCGAATTTTGTAAGAAGGCTTTTGCTCGGGATGATACTTTAAAGACTCATTTGCGTACTCATACAAAAGAAAAACTATATATCTGTAAACTATATTAAAAGGCTTTCTCCCACAGCTCTAACTAGATCACTCATTTGAATATCCATACAAAGGAAAGCCATGTATCTGTGAAGTATGTAAAAAGATCCTCTCCCAGACAACATACTTGCAAAAACATTTGCACATTGCTTCAAGAGACAAAGATTATGCTTGTTAAATATAGTAGAAAGACATTTTTTTTAGAATGTATTTTCAAATACATTCCAATTAAAGGCTGTCAGCACAAGAAGACTTTTCTATTAAAACTATTTTAATAATACACAATTGTGCATTCATACCAAAGAAGTGCCTTGTGAAATTTGCCAGAAAGTATTTTATTATACTTCAAGAAAAAATGTTTAATGTATTCATGCCAAATGAAAAATCTTGTGTTTGACATATTTTTTCCTCCTTCATGTAAAAATAATTTCTTGTAGAACTTTTAAATGTATTTTAAAACTAGATTTTATGATAAATAAGCATGATAATTTTCTGTATTTTTTGGCTAAAATGTTTTTTTTTCCTTTACCACATATAGAAAAAAATTAAAATTTCTTTTTAATTTGCATTGGACTTCTTTAATTTTTATGTTTTTATTATAAGATTTCTGTGTAAATATTGTTAGAGATTAAGCTAAAATGGTTTTGTTTTATACTATGTAATTCTTTTATATCTTATGATTGTTTTTTTAATTGTATGAAGAAAGAACTAAAATTTAATAATTATGCTATTTTTTAATGATTTATAAAATACTACTTTAAATGTCAAAATATGTTTCTTTTCTGGCTATGAAAAACTTAACATTTATTAAGAATGATATAAATTTTAAAATAAAAATTATTAATGTAGTACAATTCTGTTTGTTGATCTTATACCATCTATCTACTCCCATTAATTCTACATTTACTATGAGCTGACATTTTTTTTTATCTTTTGAATAATGTTAACATATATATATATATATATATATATTGTAAGATAATAACTTATTTAAATAATCGATAAAAAATTGATCAGTTTTTAGTTAAAAATTATGTAAGTGAAGTAATGTATTTGCTTTTGTAGGAGCTGTAGGATTTATAATTAACTTAATTAATTTATATACAGTGGGCCACGAAAGTGTTCATACACTTGCAATTTCTTATAAAATTTAATGTTTTCTAAAAACTAATATATCTAAAAACTAATATATTGTAATTGTAATTTTTTTAGGATATCTGCAACTTGTTCTTAATTGAATGACATAATTAATTTTTTAAAAATAGTGTAACTATTTTTTTTAAAAAATTAATTATCAAAAAGCTATTAAAAAATTACACCACAAAAGTCTTCATACACTTAACAAAAATCTCAACATAGCTTTAAATATTGCATTGCTTTCTTAATTTAGTGCTTAATAGGATATCTCTTATACCCGTATTCACCACTAACTTGACTACTGGTTAGAGGAAGGAAACCTGGGTTTTACCGAAAACGCTATTCACCATCGCAAGTTAACAACTTAAACTCTGGGTCAGGTTAAAAATTTCTAACCCAGGTCAGTGCTGGATTAGTTTTAACTGCATATGCACAGTAATCGATTTTTGGAGTGTTTACAGTTTTGTGAGTTCGGATTTCTTTCTATTCTCTTATGGTGAATCCCTTAAATATTTCTTAATTTTTACTGCAACATTATTTAGAGAAAAAAAAAACTAATGTATTTGAAGAAATGGACATCTACGAGTCACAAAACAGTACGTAAATCCGATAATTATTTATTTTTCTTATGATTAATTATTTCAAATTAATAGAAATTTTTATTGAAGTGATACTATGCTAAATTAAAAGTTAGAAAATATAATGATTTTTCTGTTGGTTGTTTAATATAAATAACTTGTGTAACATAAATGACATGTTCAATAGGTCAGCAAGAATTAGCATTCTAATAGCAAGAATAATACATTGTTATCCAATGAGATTTATATGTGTGTGTAAGATGCTTTGCATTTTTTATTTCCTATTATTAATTATTTGACTTAGACTTTTGTGGTATTATTTAGAAACATTCCCTTAATCTACAGCTGCTGCTAAATTTGGTGTCTAGATTTCTTATAATCAATAATAACTATGAACCAGAATTGTCTGAAGTAATTTCTGATTACCTATGCAAATATTGATTTTTTTTGCAGATGTTTAAGATTAAATAAACACCAAATGTTTACATTCTACCTTGGATATTCTGATTAATATTTGTTACAAACCTAGGCACTCACTTCATTAGATGTATTGTATATATCAGTATTTTCAGCAACAATACAATCTGTCTTTCTATAAAAGCATATCAGTTGTATAAAGACTACCATCTGCTAGGAGATAAAGTTCTGTTTTTGAAATATTTATTTCAAAAGTAAAATTTCCCCCCCAAAAAATTATGATTATTAAAAAAACAAATCTTCAAATTGAGATTAATAAAATTTACTTCATATATAAAAAAAAAAGGTAGATATTTAGATAAATATTTAAAACACACACAAATCCAGAAATAAATTAATGAAGTAGAAGCTGCTTTCACCATGCATTATGACTGGTCACAAAAAATTGGTTTGTTTATAATGAGAAATTAGTTTATAATTTGAAAAACTAGCAAAATGAGACAATTTGCATCTTTCTTTTGACTTTTACTTTTGAAATAAAAAAAAACAAGTAGATTTATTTACATACGTTCCTGTTAATGTGCAAAAGTTTAGAAAAACTAACATTTTTTTGAAAAACTAAAATTGCTTAGACTTAGATGATAGCATCAGAAAAAAAATTAAACAGCATATGTTGTAATTTCACTATAATAACTTGCTTATTTAGCTAGATAAAAACACAAACTACACATTAGTAACATTTCTAGATAGCTATTTAAATTATATTTTGTTTCAGGTATAAGGAATTGCATGTGTTGACTAAAAACACTATCGAAGGGAAGTATGCCATCCTCAAAAGAAGTTTTGCCTGCCTATCAATTGGCGTGAACTGTCACTTATAGCAAGCACCATCAATAATTTTTGTTTGTTTTGTTCTGCACAACTTATGGATAAGTCTAGGTCAGAATATTCTGTAATTTAATTATGTGTCAAGACTTTATAAACTTTCAATGTAAATAAATTTTTACATAATCACAACTTTTATCATATTTAATGTTTACATTTACAAATTGTGTACATATTCTTACATGTATGGTGCATGAATTCTACTTGTTTTCAAATTTTGCAAAATACTCATAAATTATATAGATGTAATATTCTACATACTGTACATATTTTAAAAAATCAAAGTAAAATTAAATGATTTCAAAATTTTTGAGAATATACTTCAGAAAAATTGTATTCATTTCAAAAGAAATGTTTGCATTTTACAAAGGACATTATGAAACAGAATGAGCTGAAAGTATACCTATATTCTTATACTTTTCTCAAGGAAAAAAAATTGTGAGTCGCAAAACATTTTAGTATAATCCAGCTGCTGTCAAAATTTGAATGTATTTCTCTTATACTACCTTCGATATCTCGAATCCTCACTTATGACAACTGAATCAAATCTATTATAGTGTGTTTGTACTTTTCCATATTCTGTAATAACTGGATAGTTATGTTTGGGGAAATAATACTTATATCATGTTGCTTTTTCATAGGAAAACCATTAAAATTTTTGCTGCACTCTTTTTTTTCTTGAGATACTATCACTACTATCTTCAGCCAATGTTGATTTATAATGAGCTGTTTAAAGCTTGAAAAATATCACTCTTTCTAAACATATTTTATATCATATACAAGAGAAAATGCATCCATGTGAAGCAGTCGTATTGACAAATCAATGGAAAATTTACATAAAAATTTGTTGTTGTGTGTTGAAATTTCAAAACACATACAGGAAAGTAAAGAAAAACTAATGAGATAAAATGTAAACACTACTGTAATAAAGCAGCGAAAGGCACAGTTAACAGGATATGATGTTTCGGAGGCAGTTAATTTTGAAAACTAGAAGTGGGGAATGCATTTCAAAATCATCTGTTTAAAAAGGAAATGGGTGGCACTTTGCTTATGATTGTAAAATTATTATAACAAATACTGCAATGAAATAAGCAAAGTATCCTCTCTATTTTGTAGGATCAAAATATGCAAAAATTGAAGCAAAAGTTCCCTTAACATTAGATTTTTTTTTTATGTTTGAAGTTTATCAGATATATTATATAATTTGATACATATAAACAAAACAGATTATAAAATCTAGACTTCTGGAACTCATAAACATTTTATAGATATAGATGTGGGAAAAAGATGCTTCATCAACTCATACACTGAACAGTTAAATTTAAAAATGTATTTTCATAGTTGCACACAGGAAAATAATGATTTGAGAATTATTATTATTTTTATTTATTTATTATTATTTTTTTTTTTTTTTGGTAAATTAATAAGAACCATGCAGATATTTATGAGATTTACTTAATATATAGTTTCAACTTATTTCCAATCATAATACTTAAAATTGTTTATCATTTAATATACTATTGTAAAGGATCTCGAACCACCTGCAAATACCCCGATTGAAATTTTAGTACTACAATTATAGCTGAAAAACAAAGATTCAACACTGAGCATTGAGGCAGGACCACGTTGCCTAGCTGATTTTGTCAAATTAAATGTCATCGCAAATTATTTCTCTAATTTTTTTTTATTTATAGAAATAACAATTTTTGTTAATAAAAAAAATCACTACAAATTTTTCTAATAAAAGTTATTTATTCTATGTTGACATTATGATTTTGAAAAAATATTTGTGGGCCATCTTTCAATGTAGATAATAATTTCTCTTGCAACTCAATTTTAGTTACTTCCTTCGTTCTTCCATCCACATATATTTTGTGGATTGCTGATGCACAACTTTTATGCAAGTAGCAGCAGACAAGTTGTTGGCTTTTTAGCATGTTTTCTGAACACTGTTAAGGTGTCCTTGAGAGAGAGTTCTGGCTGTTCTTGGAGTTGCCTTTATATTGGCTTCATCTGTTATATGATTTTCTTTATTCCTGCATTTTGTAATCTGTTAAATAAAAATTACATGTTTAATAGGAATACAAACTAGTTTTTAAATAAAAAAAAATGTAAAAAAATCTACTTGGTCAAATAAAAAAATTCCTTTTGTTTCAGATAAGTAACACCTATTTTGTGTCTTGATTCACAATAAATTAAAAGTTTATTATTGCAACTACTCAATAACAGCAGTTTACTTTATACTAAACAGCTTAATGGATTTAAAAGTAAATAATTACTTGGATCAAAATTATTATGGAAAAAGCAAAAAATGATTAAAATTTTGAAAAACACATTTATTAAACTATAACTTTTTTTATACTAAATTAGTAAACTTATTTCACACATGATAATCTGACCACGTTTGTAAGAATGGTCAGACCATCATAAGAAAAAATATACAATGTTTCACCAAAAAGCTATAAAGACTTGTAAAGGACAGTTTTTGTAGAGATTTTCTCTCGCTAGATGGCTGCACCTGTCAACTGTTTTCGAATTCTCTAAACGGATATTGGCAAGATAGAAATTAATTCTATTCAAATAAATGTTAAACTTAAATAATAATTGTTAAACTTATATTTTATGTAAATGCATTTAATATCTGTTAATTTTAAAATGGTTTTCATAATTTATATTTCTGTTTTTATATTTTTCTTTACTCATGTAGTCGTATCGATTGTATTATGCTTAACTGCAGCATAACTGTGTAAAATACTAAAAACGTGGCATTTTCTGTACAACGTGTAGATCTATGTTTGCCGCCGTGGAATGAACACGCAGAATAAAATTCCAGTAGATTTTGATAAAGTTTAATGTTTGAATTAAATGAAAACTCAACACACTTGAGTATTATTTAGAGTGCTATGAAGCAAGCACCTAATAACTGGTGACCCTGGATTTTTTACTGGAAAATGACAAAATAGCGCAATGGCTAACAAGATCGTGGAAATGGCACCAAGAACAATTGATGCTGCAGTGGTTCAGAAAAATTCCCTAAGAGTGGATGAACTCCTCTCTAAATTAGTAAGTCTGGAAGAACAACTTGCCTCTTTGAAGCTACAACGAAAAGTTCGGAGCTCTAGCCCTCATCACCATCAGAGGAGTAGAAGTCGCAGCAAATCAAGGCGCCGCTACAATCCTCAGGGACGATATTGCTTCTACCATTTCCGATTCGGGAAGAAGTGCCTCCCTGGTAAATGCGTACAGCCGTGCAGTTTCAATGAGCCGGGAAACGAATACCAGCAGTAGACGCCGCGGCGAGTCCTGCTGCCGATATTTTAGGCCGCAAATTCCGGTTATTTGTCAAGGACAGAGAAACCGGATGTCAATTCCTTGTGGATAGTGGAGCAGACGTCTCGATCCTCCCTTGGACAAAAACGAAAGGTGAGTGCCAAGCCTCTCAATATAAACTGTATGCTGCTAATGGCACTGAAATTCCAACATATGGTCTAAAAATTCTCACGCTGGACCTAGGCCTAAGACGCCCATTTCAGTGGCCGTTTATTATTGCCAAAGTTGAGCGAGGAATCATAGGTGCTGATTTCCTTCAAAAATTCCAGTTGCTGATAGATCTGCACAACAGGAAATTAATCGATGGAGTAACAAATCTTTCAATTAAAGGAGAAGTTGCTACCATCCAAGAAAATAATGATCTCAGCACAGTCAATAGAGCCTCCAAATATTTCAACCTGCTTAAGTTGTATCCTGATTTAACCAAGCCAAACTTGGTTAACAGAGTTGTTAAACATGAAGTAAAGCACCATATCCTAACAACTGGCCAACCGGTTTATTCGAAGGCAAGACAACTAGCCCCTGATAAGTTGAAGCTGGCGAAGCAAGAGTTCCAGTTTATGCTGGACAACGACATTATTAGACCCTCAAAATCTCAATGGGCAAGTCCATTGCATTTGGTTAATAAAAGGATGGCACATTAAGACCATGTGGCGATTACAGGCGACTCAACGCACAGACAATACCAGATCGATATCCAATTCCTAGAATTGAGGACTTTAATCACATCCTGAAGGATAAAAAAAAATATTTTCCAAGATAGATCTAGTAAAGGCTTATTATCAGATACCAATTGCTGAGGAAGACAAAGAAAAACTGCCATCACCACCCCATTTGGCTTGTACGAGTTCAATACTATGAGTTTTGGACTGAGGAATGCTCCTTCAACCTTCCAACGTTTCATTACTGAAGTACTGTATGGACTCGACTTTGTTTTCCCGTATCTTGATGATGTACTTGTTGCCTCATCTACTGCAGAGGAACACAGTGAACACCTAAAAATGGTATTTGAAAGATTCCAGCAATATGGACTTCGAATAAATGTCTCCAAATCAGTGATGGGAGCTGCCCAAGTTGAATATTTGGGATTTCTGATCACTGCAGAAGGTTCTCGGCCATTGCCAGAAAAAGTTCAAGCTATCTTCAACTACAAACTACCAGAAACTATTCATGACCTGCGAACGTTTCTGGGCATGATAAATTTTTACCGAAGATACCTAAAGGATGCTGCTAAGACCCAAGCACCTCTACATGAACTGTTAAAAGGAGCGAAAAAGAAAGACCGCAGAAAAGTGCATTGGACTGATGACACCAGGAGAAGCTTCGAAAAATGCAAAACTGACCTTGCCGAAGCTGCTCTTTTATCATTTCAAGATCTGGACTACCCCTATCACTTTGCACAGATGCATCAGATTTTGCTGTGGGTGCAGTACTCCAGCAATTAGAAAACGAGCGTTGGAAACCAATAGCTTTTTACTCAAAGAAGCTAAATGAAACACAAACAAGGTATAGTACCTATGACCGAGAACTATTGGGAATATACCTTTCAGTGAAACATTTCAAACACCTGCTGGAAGGGAATGATTTTGTTATATATACTGACCACAAGCCTCTAACTTTTGCATTTAAGCAAAAAATGAAAAAGCATCACCAAGACAACAACGACAACTTCAATACATTTCAGAATTTAGTTGTAACATTCAACATGTATTGGGTAAAGATAATGTTGTTGCAGATGCCTTATCCAGAATTCATTCAATTTCCGAAATCAACTTTGAGGAAATTGCAGAAGAGCAAACTACTGACGAAGAGTTGCAAATATTATTGCACAACAATTCTTTAAAATTTAAACCTTCGACATTGCCATCTGGGAAAAAACTTTGGTGTGACATCTCAACACAAAAATTAGGCCTTACATTCCACAAAAATTCAGGTTTCAAATATTCCAACTAATTCATGGCTTAGCTCACCCTGGTATTAAATCTACAGTAAAACTGATGACTGAAAAATATGTATGGTCAGATATTAAAAAGCAAGTCAGAGAATGGGCAAAAGCTTGCATTAGATGCCAAAAATGTAAAGTCAGCAGGCATACAAAATCCAAATTAGGAGAATTCGAACAACCAGATGAAAGGTTTAGTGTAGTTCACATAGATCTCATTGGAAAACTACCACCTTCAGAAGGGATGCAGTATTGCTTAACCTGCATTGACCGATTCTCTTGCTGGATGGAAGCAATTCCTATACCTGAAATAACAGCTGAAATAGTTGGGAGAGCATTTTATGAGAAATGGATTTGCAGGTTTGGAGTACCTGCCAAAATAGTCACAGATCAAGGTCGACAGTTTGAGGCAGAACTATTTAGAAGCATAGCTGCAATATGTGGTGCTAAAGTAGCCCACACAACATCTTATCACCCTCAATGTAATGGGAAAGTTGAACGTTTACATAGGACCTTGAAAGGTGCTATAAAAGCTCACAACAATATTAGATGGACAGAGTCATTACCCACTGTGTTGTTAGGTTTAAGAGCTGCCATAAGACCTGACATTAGTTACACAATTGCACAGATGGTCTATGGTACTTCCATTAAATTACCTGGCGAATTTTTGATCCCCTACTATTAACATGGATCCACAGAATTTTGTCGCCAAATTACAGCAGCACATGGCAGAGCTAAAGCCACTGAAGTCTCCTAGCAACAGGAAGCAAAATATCTTTGTGCATAAAGATTTGAAATCCTGTTCCCATGTGTTTCTTCGTATCGACAGAGTTAAAAAAGCATTAGAACCACCATATGAAGGACCATATACTGTACATAAAAAGTATGATAAATATTTCACAATCCTAATCAAAGATAAAACAATTAATATATCTGTAGATAGACTGAAACCTGCCTATTTGTTAGCAGTGGACAATCAAAATGAACAAACTAGTGTTGGACAAAAAAATGAGATTTCAAATTGGAAAGAACTTTCCCCAATGCCTGATGAACAATCTACTACCAGCTGTGGTAGAAAGATAAAAAAACCAGTAAGATTTAGAGAATAAACAAAATAGCAACTATTATGTATGTAAGTGTTAAAGTTTGAAATTCCTTTCACTTATTACTAGTAAACAGTTATTAAAAATTAGTAAATTTGAAAATCACCATTTATAAAAATGTATCTAATTGATTAAATATATACTTGGTAATAATTCTCTTGGTAATGCAATTCATGTACATATAGTGAAAAAGTTATAGTAAACACTGCTTTAAATGTTGTAGATATGCTTATAAAATGACAATGTATGTTAATTCCTGGATTTTAGAATTGAAAATTGACTCTTAATTGGTTATATATACATGTATGATTTTTATGCTAGTATTGTGAAATTTAAATAATTATTCTTCCACTATCCTGATATAACCTCATCAGTAAGTTGTAAGCAAAAGTAGAATTGTGTGTAATTTCATAACAGCTAGAATCTAAATCAAACAAAAGCTTTGTAAATAAAAAGAAATTAAAGAGCATGATGTACAATTTTCCATATATATTCTCGCATTCAAAGTAATATATGTTATACAAAGTTTTTTTCAACTTTATGTCACAAATAATTATTCATTACTACTGTTTTTTTTACATTGTCGACAGAATTTCCCTCATTAGTATTACAATTTGTGGGCATCTCATCTCTTAAATGTGTTATAGAATGTGTTTTTTTTTCATTGGAAAGTATGTATTTTAACAAAATTATCTATTATGTATTTAATAGTGAACATAAAATTTTCAGGATATCAATATAGATATGTGTTAGCATCAAATTCTATGTTTATAAATAAATATATGTTAGCATCAAATTCTATGTTTATAAATAGATATGTGTTAGCATCAAATTCTATGTGTAGAAATAATATGTGTTAGCATCAAATAAAATGTGTATAAATAGATACTGTTTTGCATAAAAATGCTCAATTGTGGTAAATGGATTGTATTAGTGATTAACTGAGTTATAATTAATTATGTGGTGAATTGAAACTAAAGTTTTCTGATATTCTTTCTTGTAAATAGGAAGTTTTCTGTATGTATATATTATAAAATTACCCATTGTGTATGTAAATATGAAAATTGATTTTTTAACACTATTGGATTTGATATGTTTCATAATATTCAAAAAATTAAGGTGTTGTCATTGCAGAGTAACTTGAAATGTTTTTTTTTAATGGCATGTTAACTTTCATTGGAATATGAATGATTTTTTTTTTCGCAAAATATTTATGTACTCCTTAGTTTCCCATGTTCAAATATTGACTGAGTTTTGTGTATTTGCAAAAGCATTCTGTAGTTTATTATTTTTTTTTTTTTTTTTTGAGTTATTGCATATCTTATATATACTCTTTTTTGACTTTGTTTAAATTTGATTGTTGCTCAGTATAAATATACATTTAAAGTAATTGCTGAACATTTTAGTTGTATTTTTCCATGTATTTTTTAAGAAACAGGAAGGTAGCTGTGTTTTAATATTTTAAACTTGTAGCATATTTTGTGCATTAAGACTTCTGTAGCAATCCTGTAGTAGTAATTTTGTGTTGTGTAATGCAATGATTAGTAATAATTGTGTTAAAAGCGGTTTGTATAAGTTTAATTTGTAAAAAAAAAAATGAAATTATAATCTGTTCAATAAGTCTGAAACTGTCCCTGCCATATATTTTTTTTTTCTTGTATCGTAACTTTGTTACTGGCAAGGGAGTAATGTAAAGGACAGTTTTTGTAGAGATTTTCTCTCGCTAGATGGCTGCACCTGTCAACTGTTTTTCGAATATTGGCAAGATAGAAATTAATTCTATTCAAATAAATGTTAAACTTAAATAATAATTGTTAAACTTATATTTTATGTAAATGCATTTAATATCTGTTAATTTTTAAAATGGTTTTCATAATTTATATTTCTGTTTTTATATTTTTCTTTACTCATGTAGTCGTATCGATTGTATTATGCTTAACTGCAGCATAACTGTGTAAAATACTAAAAACGTGGCATTTTCTGTACAACGTGTAGATCTATGTTTGCCGCCGTGGAATGAACACGCAGAATAAAATTCCAGTAGATTTTGATAAAGTTTAATGTTTGAATTAAATGAAAACTCAACACACTTGAGTATTATTTTGAGTGCTATGAAGCAAGCACCTAATAGACTTTATCCTTTGGCACCAACAGCTCATTACCACAAATAATCAAATATTTTTTTATCAAATCTATTTGTCATGAAAGTTTTTTGATAAATTTTATATTAATGCATTTGAATAATAAAATATAGGTTGACACGTTGAAATATTTTTGAGATTCTATTTGAAAGAAAAATATAGCTTTTAGTATAGGTAGATGAAAGTTTTTTTGCTTCATCTCTACTGTGTGGACCAGTTTAACATCTACAGCAAACCTTTTTTAATGTTACTTAATACTATTTAATGGGTAGTTTAAAAGAAACTTATGAAACATTTCAAAACAGCATTTTAATTTTTAAGAACAAATATGCTTTATCCTTGTTTAGACAGTCTCTCTGGGAAGTGGGCATTAAATAACAGCCTTCATTTTTTTATTAACTAAGATTTAATTAAAATATGTAATAACTAGAGAAATTTACTAACTTGAAATTTCGATTTTGGTACTGTAGCTGTTAAATGGCGTAGACATTGCTGACGTCAATATCAGCTCCCAAAACCTCATTTCAAAGTCTATTCCATTTCTTTAGATATTTCACTACACCCTGTTTTCCACCTTTCTTGGCAAAGAACGCTGCTTTGTTAGTTAAATTTTTTTAAAAAAAATTTAAGTAACACATTGACGGTTTTGTTGTGCCATCAGCGTCATTTGATTGCCGCGCTAACTCACTAAACGCTTCATGTTTTTTTTTTCGTATAAAATACAAGTGTTCCTTTTCAAAACTGCGTAAAATAAAGGTTGAATCCTAGGAGGACCCACTTCTGTCGCCAATTTTTTTGGCAATATGGTAACCCTACCATTTCATTTCAAAAAATGAGATTTTCAAACACCTGAAAAATGGCAACCGTAAAAAGGGTGTGAAACGGAGATATGTCAGAACGGTGAATAAAAGATAATTTAATTGCTTCACGGTATGAATGTCCTTAGTGCAGAAAGGAAATGAGTTTGCGAAAGGGAACGGTTGACGGCTACGAATGGCGTTGCCGCAGCTAGTCGAGAGATAATCCCCACGACTTCGCTCGGAGTGTAAAAAAGGGCACTTCGTTTAGCAAAAGCAAGCTTAGTATATTATAATGCGCTTGACCAGATATTGGTTCCGCAAGCGCATGAATGCGTTTGTTGTGAATGACTTGAAAGTCAATAAGAATACCGTCGTGGACTGGTATATGTTTTGTCGTGAGGTATGTATGACCCGCAAAAGTAAGGTAAGTGCCTTTTAAAACATTTTTAAATGATAAATTTCATGCATTTCTCCGTTTTTATCTTTTTAAAATGATTAATTTCATGTATTTTATCTTTGCAAAAAGCACATTTCGTCCTTTTTTTTAATGTAAAACGTTTACCACCAACGGTTTTCAGACGTCCCTGACGCCATTCAGGAAACCCCATTCATTTCATGATTTTTGAGCTTTTCGTCACCCCTCTGACACATATGGTTTCCCAAGAGTTTTTCGTCTTTGATGCCATTTTGAAAAACTTGTGTTTCTCAATGTGGCGTAATTTGGCGAAAACATTTTGGCACCAAAAAACACCAGTGGGTCTTGCTAGGATTTACCCTCTTCGGTTCAGATCGCGAAAAAATCAGTCGGAAGTCACGGTGTTTACTTCAACCAATGGGAATCGACCAGTAATCCCAGGTTAAGATGACAGAACACCTCTAAAACTCAATTTTTGGTCAAAATATCGATTTTTCGTTTTTGGTCTTATATTAAAGTTCAATCTTTTATCTTTGTAAATCTGTTTAAATTTTGTTTCTATCTTAATTAGAAGCCAAATTACAGTTTTTTCAATATTACTTAATCATAAATTTCTCGGACCCGAAATAGTTTCTGCTAACCGGAAGTGGCCGAGTTGTTTGCTTACGTTTCTCTTTCATAGTATATGACATAAAATATTATATAATTAATATACAAATATTTAGTCAGAAATTAAAATAGAACATTTAAGAATAAATATAAATGTATTTGGAAATACATTTTTCCTTTTTTATGTGTAAAACCTGGCAGCAAGTTTGTTGTTTTGACTTTGTTTACATATGCGTTTCATTTTCACGCTGAAAGAATTGACAGCGTAAAAAAGTTTATTTGATTGTTTTATTTTAACTTAAAAATAGTTAAAAGTATTGCTAAAAAGCGCAAGCGGCAATTTTATGGTAATAAATTCACAAACACTTCGAAAAATAATAGCACTTCAGCAGTTCCTGAATGTACTGTCCGCTGTTGGGAAATGAGAGTTTTTCAACTGCAGAAGAAATAATTGCCTGGTCCTGTGTTTGGTAACAGAATCGTTGACCTTGAACTTATTGTGGAAGTTTTTGCTCAACTTTGCTGCCCAAAATATTTTGCTGAAAAAGTAGAACTATTCGAGGATTCCAGATATGGATTGTGCTCCCATTTTACACTAAAATGTAAGTGTTGTGACTTTTTTTTTTTTGCTTTGCTCAAAAAAAAGTTGTAGTGCACCTGTCATAAATACCAGGCTAGTATATGATATGCGGCAGATAGGCAAAGGTTTTGCTGGGGCATTTAAATTATGCTCAACCTTAAATTTGCCTCGACTAACCAAAACTGCTTACAAAAATCAGGATGCAAAGCTTTTAAAAGTGGTTCAGGAAGTAGCTGAGGAATCCATGATAAAAGCTGCTACTGAAATTGTGGAGAAAAAACAAAATCTCTCATCCGATATTGTAAAATGTGGCATATCGGTGGATGGCACATGACAGCGAAGAGGCTATACATCTATAAATGGCTGTGTTGCTGCAATATCAGTTGATACTGGTAAGGTGTAAGACATAGAAGTTATGTCGTCCTACTGTCCAACATGTAAGAGACTTCAGACTATGCCAAGAAACTTTGAACATGAGTCGTCAAAAGCCGACCACATATGTCAGTGTAATTTCACAGGCTCTTCATCAAAAATGGAAATTGTGGGGCTTCCCGAATATTTCTTCGATCTGAAAAAAACCGCAGACTGCATTACACTCAATATTATGGGGATGGCGACTCAAAAGCTTTCATGAGTGTAAAAGACACTTATGGATTAAACAGTGTGACCAAGTTTGAGTGCATTGGCCATGTACAAAAGAGAGTGGGTTCGCGTCTGTGAAAACTAAAACTAAAGGACTGTCTGGTAAAGGCAAATTAACTGATAATTTTATTGACATACATCAAAACTATTACGGAATTTCTGTTCACAGCAATGTCGGTAACTTAAATGCCATGCAGCAAAATGTAATTGCTGCGTTATATCACTGTGCATCAAGTAATAAGAAACCAATGCATGGTCAATGCCCAATAGGGAAAGAAAGCTGGTGTTATTTTCAGCGGGGGATGGCAAATGGAACACAATGTTCCACAAAATATGCTGGTATATCAAATGATGTTTTAAATAAAATTAAACCAGTATATTTAGAACTATGCGACAAACAGATATTAAGTAAGTGCTTGCATGGACGCACGCAAAATGCCAACGAGTGTTTTAATGGAATAGTTCGGCAAAAAGTACCGAAGGAAGTTTTTGTTTCGCTCAAAACAATTAAATTTGGGTCGTATAATGCTATTATACACTTCAATAAAGGATTAAATGGGTGTCTAAAAGTTTTTAATAAAATGAATATAGAAAACCCTGGGGTGTTTACCTTACGGGGATATAAACATTTAGATAAATGCAGAATCCGTGAATCAATTCATAATGCAGACCCCAAAACAAAGAAAAACAGGAAAATTATAAGAGCACTTAAAAAGAAAAAATTATATATATTATATATAGTGTTTTAGAAGTCAAAGATGGGGAGAATTATAAATCTGGTGCATTTTAATAAGAAAAAAATTAAGTGTTTTTCTTGTAATCAGAATAGGGTAAACTATTTTTTGTCCTAGGAGAGCCCCCACCCTTTTTCCAAACCGGAAAAACGCCAAGCGAAAACGAAATGGCGCCAAGCAAACCCGACAACGGTGACAAGTAAATATAGCAGTATAAGATGGATGCACAATGAAAATATATGTAAACAATACAGAAATTTAACATTTAAGAAAAAAATATAACAGCACTTACTTTCTTATTGTTGATCCTTCCCAAGTGGAGGGTAAAGTGTAACAAATGCTTTTAAAAAATTCTGGAAAGTCTCGTCGCTGAGTGAGTGATCGCGAGAGCGCCGCCATAAATACTCAGCGAGGTAATGGTCGAACATGCCTTTTGCGTGGCTGGTGTGATTACGGAGAAAATCTTTTTTTGCCGATTAACTTACTATTGGAAAACCACGAATTCTTTCTTATACTTCTGCAAACATAATGCGTATTAACACCTTTTTTTTCGACATCTCCATTCAAATCCATCCAAAAGAACACTCTTTCAACAGCAAACACAACTCTACAAAACTCTACAAACAGCATTCAATAACGTAAAAATTCTAACGTGTATTCACTTACAAGCGCAGCCATACTTTCAACCCGGTGCCCAACAACAAAACGAAATTTGAAATGCGCGCCCACAAATGACGAAAATTCTAGAAAAAGTTAGGGTTGCCATATGTTGTATTTAAAAAAAAGCAAGGTTACCATGACGGCGCAATTATCGCCAACCAAAGTAATTCGCGCCAAGGGTGGGGCTCTCCTAGGTGTGAACCCAGAATAGTTTAATGTTATTTTTTGTCGTTTTCTCAAAATGAGTTTTTTTACATTTTTTCTTACCGCAAAACACAATATCTCAAAAAGTTATGCTTGAATGAAATAAAAATTTTATATATATGTTTTTTAAATACTTATATAGGGAATAGACCATTCTTAAGATTTTGTGTTGAGTAGAAATTTTTTTATATAGCAATAAAGTAAAAATTACAATAGCTTTTAAGAAAATTTCAACGTATAGAAGTTCGAAACACAATAACTTCCCACGTAATGGTCATATTACCAAAATAAGAGTCTATTCCCTAGATAAGGTTGTATGCTATATTATTCAATTTACAAAATGTCAATATATTTATTTTATTTTTAGTTATCATGTTTTGCAGAAAATCTTATTTTTGCTTATTTTTTATAAAATACCCCTTTGATAGTAAAATGTGCACTAATAAAACTTTTCTTGGGTGTTTTTCTAATTTTAGAGACCCATAAGGTCATAAAATATGCATTTACTGGCAAAATTCAGGTTAATTCAAAAAAATTTCTTCAAAAGTGTATAAACATTTAGATAGATGCAGAATCTGTGAATCGATTCATAACGCAGACCCCAAAACAAAGAAACACAGAAAAATTTTAAGAGCACTTAAAAAGAAAAAAATAGTGTTTTAGAAGTTAAAGAGGGAAAGGATTATAAATCTGGTGTATTTTAATAAGAAAGTAAGTGTTTTTCTTGTAATCAGAATAGTTTAATGTTATTTTTGTCGTTTTCTCAAAATGAGTTTTTTCACATTTTTTCTTACCGCAAAACACAATATCTCAAAAAATTATGCTTGAATGAAATAAAAATTTTACATGTATGTTTTTTAAATACTTATACAGGGAATAGACCTTTCTTAAGAGTTTGTGTTGAGTAGAAATTTTTTTATATAGCAATAAAATGAAAACTACAATAGCTTTTAAAGAAAATGTCAACGTATAGAAGCTCGAAACACAATAACTTCCCATGTAATAGTTATATTACCAAAATAAGAGTCTATTCCCTAGATAAGGTTGTATGCTATATTATTCAATTTACAAAATGTCAATATATTTATTTTATTTTCAGTTATCATGTTTTGCGTAAAGTCTTATTTTTGCGTATTTTTTTTATAAAATACCCCTTTGACTCTAAAAATGTACACTAACAAAACTTTTCTTGGGTATTTTTCAAATTTTAGAGACCCATAAGGTCATACAATATGCATTTACAGGCAAAATTCAGGTTAATTCAAAAAATTTTATTCGAAGGTGTGTTCTGTTATCTTAAGAAACCCAGAGTCAAGTAATTGGAGGTCGAAAAAGAGAGCTGTGAATTGAAGTTCTAACCTGGAGTTAGTTTTAACTTGATTGCCGGTTACTTAATTCCAGGTTTATTCGCTGGGTCAGGTTAGCGATGAATACGAGCGTTAGTGTTCACAGCAACTTTTAAACGTCTTGGTATAGATTTAATTACTTTTTTTTTCTAATTTCTGCATCGATTTTCCTCCATTCTTCTGTGATTATTGTTTTTACTTCTCATTTTGTTTTTATTTGTCACGTTCTCTTTTTTTTTACATCAGAATCTAACCAAATATGTTCTACTAGGCTAAATAAAGTGATTGAGGAGGTGTTTTCATAGTTTAGAAACAGAGTTATCGAGATACCAGTGGCGTATAAAGAGAGCAGTGGACTTGGCGTCATTACCTTGTTAAAAAATTAAGTAGTCTCCAATATCCAAATTTTAGGCGGATAATTTAAAATTTCGCTTTAAAATATTTAAATAGAAATCATGATTCACAATATCAACAAAAAATACCAAATTTTGTGGCTGATTTACACCCCCCACGCAAGAACACTTCTACCTTCATGGTTTATTGATCCAACTAGATTCTTGGAATTAAGTTTCAGAAAATGCAAAATTGACAGCAAATTGATTGGGATGGCGGATAATTCCACATTTTTGGTTCCGATGGGCCTATAATAGATTGTAAATGAAAACATAAGGAGTTTAATCCCATGAATTTATGTAGAACAAGAACTCCTTCACTTCCATGCTGAAGCATGGAAGTGAAGGAGTTTTGGTGTGGGGGTATAAATTGGCCTCAGAATTAGTTAAGTTGGTATTTTTTCAAGGTATTATGAATCATGAGCTCTATTTAATTATTTTAAAGAGAAATTTTAAATTATCCCCCCGAAATTTGGATATTGGATCTACTTAAGTTTTTAACAGGATAATGATGCCTAGTGCACTGCTTATGGCGTGAAGTGAAAATCTATTAAATGTTTATTCCACGCCATATAAATAGTAAAAATGAATGATAATAAAGGTTAAACATATTTTTAATTTACAGTATTATAGAATAGTATAAGAATTACTTAGGTTGAAACATGATAAATGAATAAAAGGAAAGCACGTCTTTCCTAGTGCGAGTCAGAGAGAGAAGTGGAAGCGAGTGCCCGAAAGACCGCGTGTCCGTTCATATCAGTTCAATTCTCTCTGCTCACAAGTTGGTTCCAATTAAGAGGAATTGGGTGGGTGCCGAGGCACGTTACAGTACTCCCCACCCCCCGAAGTACCGAAGGTACGAAAGTCTTAAAGAGTTTTTCGTATGATGAAAAGTCCTTTGATTCACAGTCTATGAAAATTCACAAGTACTTCGGGTTGAATCTGACCTTTCTACCAGAGCGAGTCGTGGCTGGTATGGGCATATTTTGATCGAATCTAGGAGGAAGTACAACCGGATGGTTACTTTTCTGCACTGGGAAGGGCTTTTTTTGTCGAGTCTGTGTCATTTAACAGAAAAGCTGGCTTAAGCCGATCAATGCTGATCGTGGATGTCCTGCATTTATTTTTATTGTAAAGTGTTTGTCGGTCCTACTCAAAACTTCAAATGGTTCCTAATAGGGTTCTTTCTGTCAATGATGGTTTTAATCCTTCCACCCTAACAAAGACATGAGAGCAGGTTTTGAGGGCTGTGTGCACGAAACATGAGATAGATGAATGACAGGAAGTAGGAGTTGGCTTAAGAGTCCGAAATGTTTCTCTCAGCCTTAAGAGATACTTAGAGAGATCAGATGGGGTCTGACTTGAAGGTTTAAAGAATTCTCCTGGAAGCACAATGGTTTTTCCAAATACCATTTCAGCGCAGGATGCGTTGAGTTCCTCCTTGATGCACGCTCTCAGACCCAGCAGAACCACTGGTAGCGACTCTGTCCATTTTGTATCATGACACCGAATAGCTTGCTTGAGGGTACGATGAAGCCGTTCAACCATACCATTCGAAGAAGGGTGGTACGGAGTGGTTTGAATTCGTTGTATTCCCTACATTTGTTTCAGGCTGTAGAGAAAATAAGACTGGAACTAGCCTCCTTGGTCTGTGATTATGATGGTAGGCACACACTGAAGCGCGATATCCAGTTAGTGATGAAGCTTTTTTCCACGGCTTCAGTGGAGATATCGGTGAAGCGATCAATGCATGTCAACAGGAAGGTGAAGCCATCAAATAATGGAAATGGTCCAAATAAATAGATATCGTTGTGCTGAAATCTCTTAGCGGTTGGAGCAAAAGGTTGTATGGGGCTCACGGTATGCCTCTGGACCATGGATCGTTGGCATGGGATGTAGCATCATGTCCATTTAGCAATGTCCTTCAGTATAGACGGCCAGACGAAGCGGTCTTGGATAAGCGTTTTGTGGCACGAATTCCTTTATGGGAAAGATTATGGAGAGAGCGAAATACTTCAAAGCGTAGTTCCTCTGGCACATAAGGCCGTACTTTTTCTCTACTGACATCACAGAAGATTTCAAGAGCGTTTCCCATTTTAAAAAGTTTTAATTTAATGGATATGTCATTGGAAGAAATTAAGGTTTTAAGTTCCTCATATTTGGTTTGACTATCGGCTAAGTGTTGGAGGTCAGTGGTTGAAAGATTAAGGGCATTATTCTTGAGAGAGCATCTTCAACGGAGTTATCAGATCCTGAAACATGTCTGATATCTGTGCTGAACTGTGATGTGAAATTAAGATACCTGAGTTGACGGGGAGAACAGGAATCCGAGATTTTATTAAACGCAAAAGTTAAAGGGCGATGATCTGTGAATATTATAAAATTATGTCCTACCAGAGCTGATGCCTAAAATGTTTTATTGCTAAGTATATAGCAAGAAGTTCCCTGTATTTTGCGTGCTGTACATACGTGCTGTATTTTGTTTCTGTTGCACTCAGTTCACGTGAGAAAAACGCGATAGGTCGAGGACCACTTTCCGTCAAGCAATTTAATGCACCTCCAACTGTGGAGTTGGACGCGTCAACCAGTAAACAGAGCTGTTGATCGGAAATAGGATAGTTCAGGGTAGCAATGTTAGCCAATGAGGATTTGCATTGCAAAAATGCGATCTCTGCTTCCTCGTTCCAAGGAACGGGACGTTTATCGATTTTTTTTTACAATTAGTAAACAACTTGTTAAGAGGTGCTTGTGCATTGGCTGCTTGGGGTAAAAAACGTCTATAAAAATTTAACATGGCCAAAAAATGCCTTAGTTGTGAAATAGTATCTGGCTTAGGAAAATTTGCAATGGCTTCTACTTTATCGAGAAGTGGTTTAACACCTTCAGCTGTTATGAGACAACCCAGAAATTTTACAGATGTTTTGCCTAAAACACATTTATCGGTGTTTAACTTGAGACCGTAATCTCTTAAACGAGAAAAGATTTGATGTAAGTGGTCAAGGTGTTCGTTCTCGGAGGAAGATGCTATGAGTAAGTCATCAAAATATGGAATACAAAATTCTAGATGAGCTAAGACTTGATGCATGTGTCTCTGAAATGTTTGACCGGAATTTCGAAGTCCAAAGGGCATAGCAGTATACTCGAATAGACTAAATGGGGTAGTTACAGATGTTTTAGGAATATCGGGTTGATTTATTGCTATTTGATGATACGTTCGGGCCAAATTCAAAGTAGTGATTATAGTTTTTCCATACAGATTTTGAGTGCAGTCTTGAATGTGAGGGACTGGACAGCGGTCGGGCACGGTAACTGAATTAAGTCTACGGTAATCACCACAGGGTCGATACTCTCCATTAGACTTTTTAACAACATGCAGTGGGCTTGCCCAGGAACTCTTTGACGGACGAATTATGCCTTGTTTTATAAGGTATTTGAACTCTTTCTTAACAGCTTTTTAAATTGTGGATGCGAAGCGACAAGGTTTTGAAAGTACTGGTGGGTCTTTAGTTTCTATGTGATGATAAACTTGATTCGAAGTATCAGCATTTATCGGTTGTGAAGGGTTAATTAATTCGGGATATTGTTTTAAAACATTAAAGACCTTAGTATTGCCGACTAATATTGCTAGGTTAGATGCTACAGACTTAATTTTTGGAAGTTGGCCGTTCGAAGAAAGTTTAGTGTTGGCGTCGATAACTCTATGATGTTTAGCATCGACAAGCAAATTAAATGTTTTAGGAAATCAACCCCAATGATTGGTTGGCGTACATCTGCGATTACGAAAGATCAGGTAAATTGGTGTCGTAAACCTAAATCGAGTTAAATTCGTTTTGTGCCATAAGTTGGTATTTTTGCGCCATTCGCAGCGTACAAAGTTAAGTCTTGTTGAACTTTAGCATGAGGCGCGAAAAAATTCGGAATAACAGAAATATCCACTTCTGTATTGATGAAAAACGTTATCTTATAGGAAGAATCGGGTGGGTTGATGAGGTGGTTAATGAGACGATCGCCATTCTAGTTTTCCGAACGAAAAGAGCATGGAGTAGCACTCTTTTTCGCTTTTTTGCTAAATTTTGTATTGTAAAAACTATATCCATTTGTGGGTTCTTGGTAAAACGATAACGCGATTTACTGCAATTGTGGGAATGGTTTGAGTTACGGTCTGGGCTACGGGAACGCGTCACGAAACTAGTTATTTCACTTACTTGCTGTGTAAGTTGAGCAATTTGTTGTTCTAATTGCGCAGTTTTTTTTCAGATGTTGCTGCAACTGAATTAATTCCTTGAGAAAAAGTCAGGCCATTTATTTTATCAGCAACAGTAGCTAGCTGATCTAAGTTTTCATTGAGAGCAGCAAGAATTGTTTGCGTTCCGTTAGACAAACGTCCGAGCCACAGCGATTTCAAAAGTGGCTCGCTAACATTATCGCCGGCGAAGGAACGCATGCGCGTAAGGAGCTGTGATGGCCGTTGGTCCCCTAATTCTAAGCCCTGGTGGAGAGTTCAAATTTTAGAATCCTCACTTTCTGAATGCACTTCGATTAAACGCTTTTTTAAGACTTCGTACTTTCCGTTTTCAGGTGGTTTTAGAACCAAGTCGCTAACAGAATTTAAAATATCTGACTCAACAGCAGACAGAACATAATTAAATTTAGTGGTATCATTTAAAATTTTGGCTAAATCAAACTGCGCCTCTAATCGCACAAACCAAAGCGCAGGGTTATGTTTCCAAAAAGGTGGTGGTTTGACTGCCACGTGGGAATCTGGTTACTATCACATTCATTAGGTATGTTGGAAGGTATAAATAAAATATTTTACGTAAGTATGTTTTGCGTTGAAAAGCAAACGTTAGGAAAATGAAATTATATTTGCAATAAAATATGTATACAGGATTAAAAATCTTACATGCATGCGATAAACAAAAAATTATTTCTTCGCGAAATGGGCAAATAGTTTTTGAAAAAAATAATATTCAGCTGTGTTAAATGTGAGTGCAACAGAAATTTTTGAAAAAATATACAGCATACACAAATGAAAAAGAAAAGTAAAAACTTATTGATTTTCCAGCGACAGCTCAGGCATGAAACGAGTAAAAATTGATGGTGGGAAGAATCCGAGGATGAGATTAAAATTAGAAAATTAAAAATTTAACATTATTATCTTTAAAATGAACTGGATGTTAACGGAGTGCGTTCACGCGTGTTGAGGTCTTCAATGGACTAAATTCATGATGGTCGCATGTTAACGACAATCACGTGTTTCCCATTGATTAAAAATTGACATACTAGTTGTTCAGCTTGTAAAGTTTAAATAACACTTAAAATTTAATGATTGGGTAAATAATTAACGTGTTCAAATTCTTCAAACAGTTTTTAAAATTAAAAAAAATATACTTACATTATACGAGTACTTTTAAATAAAGGGTATTTGTTTAACTATGTGTATTATTATATCGTTGACAAACATGTACTTTCCAAAAAGAAGTTTCTGCAAAAAGCAAAAATTGGCAACAGTGAAGCACATGAACTGGAAACGCGTGATTATATTTATGATATAATTATGACGTCGCATGAATTTATGAACTGATTGGCCAAAATCACGTGTCTCAGTTATCATGTGATTTTGACGTCACATGAATTTAGTCCATTATGGCGTGAAGTGAGAACTATTAAATGCTTATTCCGCGCCATATAAACAGTAAAAACGAATGATAATAAAGGTTAAACATATTTTTAATTTACAGCATTATGCAATATTATAAGAATTACTTAGGTTGAAACATGAGAAATGAATAAAGGGAAAACACGTTTTTCCTCGTGCGAGTCAGAGAGAGAAGTGGGAGCGAGTGTCCCAAAGAAGAAAGTTTTTTGATTGTCCGTTCATAACAGTTCACTTCTCTCTGCTCGCAAGTTGGTTCCAGTCAAGAGGAATTAGGTAGATGCTGAGGAACGCCTCACTGCTCTCATGGTACGCCACTGGTGTCTCGATAACTGTCCCCAAATTAGGAAAATATCTCCTCAATAACTATTTAGCCCCGTAGAACATATTTGGTGAGATTCTGATGTAAAAAAAAGAAATCGTGACAAATAAGCACAAAATGTTAAGTGAAAACAATAATCACAGAAGAATGGAGGAAAATCGATGCAGAATATATATATATATATATATATATATATATATATATATAAGCACCAAACATACATATTTCATATATGGACTATTGTTTGTTACTATTTATTCACTAATTAAATTTAATTATTATAATAAAATAGTTAATAAAAAGAAAGAAAATTCTCCACCCCAGGTGGGATTCGATCCCACGACCTTTGGAATAGAAGTCCGACGCACTATCCATTGATCTATAGAGACACAATCAACGATTTTCTTTTCTATGTATGCTGTTGAAGTATTATTTTTGTTTGTTACTATTTATTCATTTTTAAATTTAATTAATGAATTAATATTTTAAGAAACTGTAGTAACATCAAGTGTCATCCCCTACAAGTTTAAAAAAATGTATTTGAATATGAAAGGAGGAATAGAGAGTATATTTTATTAATGATTGAATGTTTGAACAATATATATATATATATATATATATATATATATATATATATATATACACTGCTGGACAATTGCTAAGGACGGATAACACTATCATCCATAGTAACCACAAAATGAAAGGAAGCAAAATGTGAAAAATTAGAATAAGTGCGGGATATTAGTAAGAAGTATGAGTATGCAAATTTTTTTTCCACGTCTGTTCATCACGTGATAGCGTTCATAAGAGCTTTAAAGGTTGTGACGCGTGTGGACAGTTGTTGTTTCTAGTCAAAGTTTTACAGGAAAGATTTAATAGACAAACTTAAAATTTTTGGCATGTCTTCCCGACATCACATAGATGATTTTATGCGTGGTCGAATTATTGGAAAGATCGAAGAAGGGCGAAAAATAACAGATGTTGCCAGGGAGTTCGGCATCGCTCACAGCGTTGTTTCACGGCTGTGGAAGTCATTTAAAACTACTGGAATGTGTAGTAGACGGCACGGGGGAGGTCGTGTTAGAAGTACGACGCCTGCAGAAGACAGATATATCGTCCTATAAGCAAAAAGGAACAGACGCACCACAGCTCAGCAGGGGGCAAATCAGTTTCTTGCTGCCTCAGGAAAGCAGATTTCCCGAAAAACTGTTGCCAGATGTTTGAGGGGAGGAGGACTATACGCACGCAGACCTATTGTGTGTGTCCCATTGATCAGACAGCACCGTACTGCCCGTTTGCAATGGTGTCGTGAGCATCACAATTGGACTGAACAGGACTGGGCATGCGTACTATTCTCAGATGAGAGTAGGTTCAGTCTGTCATCGGATTGTAGACGCCAACTGATCTGGCGCGAGAGTGGTACTGCTTATCGTCCAGAAAATATCCAGGAAAAGGACCGATATCCGACACTTTTTTTTTTATATTTGCTTTCCTTGCAGATTTGTTTTTGATGTGTAACATATATAAATTACATTGATATTAATTTAACAAAATGATATAATTGATGATATATTGATATTAATTTAACATTTTTTAATTATATATAGGGTTTATGAATTTAAAATTTGTTTCATTTGGTTTATGAAATACATTGAAAGATAACGAAATTTCGACATATCGAACTATTTTTCGTTTATCGGTCCGACTGTGTGCATATATATACCGTAAAATCCGCCGTATAACGCGCACTCCCTTTTTTTACGAAGAAATCTGAAGCATTAGTACGCATTGCTCTTATGTTTTGAAGTCATTTATTCGAGGTATTATTCCAAATTTTTGAAAAAATAGTATACTTCTAGAACTACATCTCTTTTAGTTCATAAAGCAAGTCATTTCTTTTAAATAAACAGTATTTCGATACAAATAGAAGAAAAAATGTTTTATGTTCATCTTTTTTGTTATTTTTAAAGCTATCGTTTTTATACCCGGCGTATAATGCCACCATTAAATTTCCATCTTATTTTTTATGTTAAAAGTGCGCCGGTGGATTGATTGATGGAATATTAACGTCGCACTGTTCAGCTACACGAGGGCTTTTGGCGACGGAACGTCTTAGCCGAGTTTTTTCGTGGCTTGCCTGGTCATTCGTCCCAGTAAAAAGACCCGCCGTATAGCGCGATGCACGTTAAATCTGTGGAGCTGAAACGTTGAGTGGAATATGTCGTCCACGTCACACCATGGTTCAAAATTACGTGGTCCGTCGCCAAAAGCCCTCGTGTAGCTGAACAGTGCGACGTTAATATTAAATCAATCAATCATTGGCGACGGAACACGTAATTTTGAAGCATGGTCAAGAGTGACGTGGATGACACCTGAGCTGGCACCCCCTCTCCTAACTACCACACCACACCAACGAGAGGGCGTTTCAGCTCTCGACAGATTTAACGTGCATCGCTGCCCTACACGGCGGGTCTTTAGTGGTACTGGGCTCGAACTCGTGACAAGGCAAGCCACGATCCGATACCTATACCACTCGGTTATCATGGCCCCCGTTATACGCCGGATTTTACGGTATGTGAGTGTTAGTGTGTTTATCACATATATGCAGAGAATAGTGAAAATTATTAGGTCTAACAAGAATATAGTTTGAACTTACTTCTTTTGGTTGCCCGCTCAGTGGGGGAACCGTACTTTCTTCAGTGTTAAAGATGTCTTTTTTTTGTTATTTTGTTGCTGAACTCATTTCATCCACTCGTTTCATTCGAAATCGACTCTGAAAACATAGGGAAAAAATCACACACATATGTATGCAAACTTTGTTTTTTAAATAAAAAAAGACAATTATATATATAATTTAATCCAGTGTTTCTCAAACTTTCAATGTTTGTGACCCAATATTCAATCAGAATTTTCATCTCGCCCCCCTTCCATACTATAACAATGTATTGAATTCAATGATACTTTGAAGCAAAAGCAACAATACGACTTTAACCTTTTAAGTGTCACAGCCGTATATAAACGTCTCACTCAGTCAAAGCGTTTGTTGCCCCGGTCGTATATATGCGTCTTTCCGAAGTACGTTCTTTTCTGTGCCTTGCTATCTATAAGAAAATTCCGAAGGCTTTGGAATGCAATAAAAGGACATTAGCAGCGCTTGTAAGGAATTTACTTGTTTCACCGAATTTGCTTATTTTTATTCCTATTCTCCTCCCCCCTCCCAATACATCATATATGCGTGTCAACGTGGAAACTGATGGCATTGGGAAAAGAATAGTGTAAATTTAAATCGGCAGTAAAGTAATTAATTTTAAACCGTACAAAATGATCAAATTCTGTTAATTTGGCAAGCCCATGGGGCTATTATAGGACCACTAGTAAATATTAAGCTTGTTCTTGACTTAGCATTGTTAAGTAATTGTTAAATATATAAATTGTAAAATACATTGTGCAGTACTGAAGTGCATTATGTCAGCGTAAATGTGTATTTTGCTTTTTATTATGTCAGGATGTATTTGTTTGTTTACTTTCAATAAATAAATATTTTTTTAGACTTTTCAATAGGCTCGCGCTCCCCTCGGAGTAGAGTTATCCTGTCCACACAGTTTGAGAAACGCTAATCATGGACTGAAATTTATGTTATTTCAGCTACATAATAAGTACTTTTTCAGAACAAAATATGTAATTGTGCGGTTTTCTTCTCACTCTGTTTTTGAAAAATTGCATTACAGTTTACCTGATACCTTAAGTAACTGCTAAGATATACAAATAATAATTTTTACGTGCATTTAATAGGCTGTTGAATATAAAATAAATAAAATATAAATAATTAATACTTAATTTAACAACATTTAATGTTTCTAATTATCCGTAAAACTTTAAAAAAGGGAAAAAAGCGAGAACTTCTCTCTAAATGTATCCAAAATATAATAATATACAAAATGTAATGATGTACACTCAGGAACATTGGAAATAAGACACCAAGAAGGGAACTTCAAATTAATGCTAGCTGAAGTTTAATATAAGTTCGGCGACAGCTTAACCTTGTTGACCTTAGCAGGAGTGTTTATTTGATCCACTGACCTACCAGTCCGCAGCTACGTCGTGCATGCCTTAGACGACTGAGGCAAAAGGAATCCCTATTCGTGCTTGTCGTTAAGGGGTTTTCTATTCCTGTCCTTTATTGTTTGTGTCTTGTAGAAGGAGGCACCGCGGCATACCCCCTTCCTAGAGAAGAAAGTTGCTATTTTTTCTGTTTGACTTTCTGAACGATACTAAGAGAATGTCATTTTTCCTGCCAAATACTGCAATTGCTTTCATTCTAATAAGTTTGAATGTTGTTGGAAGGTTTTTTCGTTGACATTGCGAGCGTCTCTTTTTGAAATGTGGGTCTAGTTGACGCGTGAGCCGTTACCGCTTTGAATCACTAGTCGTGATTTATTGAGAAAACCTTAAGGCCGTATCACACGTACACGTTTCTAGCAATTTTTCTTCCAAGTGAGTGAGTGCGTGTAGGGTTTAATGGCGCAAGAGCCAATTTTGTCTATGCTGCGCCAAACATTTGTTTAAATATAAAAAAATAAATATAAATTTAAAGTACAAATATGAACATATTTTTTTGAATATTAAAAAGCAATTTAGCGCCAATTGCAGTGCCAAACGTATGTTAAAATTTTAAAACATTTAATGAAATATTTAAAAAACACTGAACAAATAGTTTCAATAAGTTAAAATATCAAATCTTAAAAAATCAGATCATGCAAAAGATGATTTCAAAGTATAAAATCTACCATAATTTGGTGGAGAATATCCCCACCAAGTCAGACAAGTCTTAAAAATAGACAAATGAAAAAAGTGAATTTTAAACAATGTTAGAGCAGTCAACGTTTCATGAAAAAATGTTAGTTACTATTGTTTCTGAATCGAGTGGGAGTTAATGCGCACATATATTCGCTAGGATTGTTCCATCACGGCACGCTAGGAACATTCCATCACGGCAAATTTATCCTCAGGATTTGGCTCTAGTTCCTCCGCCTGTATACATCATACATAATCATATCCTCTTCATCAGTTGTTAACTCTGTAGGTGTTGACTTTCGAGGTTTATGTGGGAGAGCCATTTTGATTTCAATTTCTCCTTTCTGTACTTTTGGGCGCTTTCTTCTATTTCTTGAATTTCGTTTTGCACACTGTGGGACTTCAGGTGCATTAAAATGTTCACCATTGGATGCAGTATGGACAGATTCTGGTAAGGGATGAATTTCAGTTGAAAGCGCGCGCGCGCAGCAGAAGTGCATTTATGTGCTTCTTGATAAGAAATATTGTTATTTATTTTTATTTCCAATATCTGTTTTTCTATTTTCCACTTTGGGCATAATTTTGAATCTGAGGAATGGGACTGGGAACAATTAAAATATTTCGGCTCCAGAGTACAATCCGTGGAAAAATGCCCAACGGAGGCACATCTAGAGCATGTTAATTGACCACTGCAGGGAGTTTGGCAGTGTCCAAATCTCTGGCACTTAAAACAGCGCAGAGGATTCGGTATGTAGGGACGGATCTTGCAGTTTAAATAACCAGCCTTTATTGTTGTCGGAAGTTTTGGGTTATTGAACGTTAAGATTAAATGTTTCGTAGGAATAACCCCAGCATCTTTTTTTATAGTGATTCTCCTGACCTGAATTACACCCTGTCCTGAAAATCCTTCAAGGATTTCAGCCTCAGGAGTGCATATTAGGTCAGGTTCAGAGATGACACCTCGACTTGAGTTAAGATATTTGTGAGGACTCGCTGTCAAAGGGCAATCTAAAAATGTTTTTTGCCAACAAAAAAGATTTTGTTTGCAAAACAGATACAGTTTCAATTAATAAATCCCCCGAACGTAGTTTTTTAACGAATTTAGGTTCTCCGCCTATTCCTTGAATAGCTTTTCGAATCGCGAAGGGAGATTTTCTTGTCATATCATTATTAGATATCGATAGAATCAAAAAACGGCAATGCGTAGCAATCTGATCAATGTTAG
Organism: Trichonephila clavipes; assembly: GCA_019973935.1. Lineage (NCBI taxonomy): Eukaryota > Metazoa > Arthropoda > Arachnida > Araneae > Nephilidae > Trichonephila > Trichonephila clavipes. The sequence goes on along the minus strand of BMAU01000666.1, from coordinate 24,276 downwards.
TTGGGTAGGATGGGTTGGGGGTTTTAATAAATGCGTTTTGATTTTTTTCCCTAATTTTACTTATTTTGATTTTTTTAGAAAGGAGGAGGAGAATCCCTTTTGATTTTCAGAGGACCAGTTTGGCAGGGCTTGCCCTAGATTCAGCAACCAGTAGTGACCTCGGGAGAGCCCACCGCTCTGCAATGCAGGACCCCATCCAGGCACCACCTGGAACTACAAGACATGCGGGATTATACACCAGCTGATAGAGCAGCCAGGACATGCTGGTTAGGCCAACCCGGGCTCCTGTACTATCTGGCGGCCTAAGACGCAGAACTCAGCTTTTCTCCGGTACCCTCTACATGGCCGCTTCCTCCAAGACCCCACCTCACTAGTCCAAAGTTCCTCAGAAGTTCAACACCCCGCTCCAAGTGCCAGTTTTCCCAGGGAGCAGTCTGTTGTGTCATCATAACAAAAGTGAAAAAACATCAGACACAACATCATTCCACTCAGTCCTGGTCTGCCACAGGACTTCATGGCAGAAAAAATAAAGATAATAAGTAAAGAAAAGTTTTGTAAAATGAATACAAATAAAAAGACAAAAACAATAATCGAACACAAAAGAAGCAATATAATCAAAATACTGAAAGAAATTTAAAAAATTTAAATTATAAGATCGTAATAAAAAATGTAAATCATAATATGGTAGTATAAAAAATATCAATTTTTTACTAGAAAAAAAACAAAGTTGGAACAAAGTTCATTGTTTAAAATAGGTCTGTGGTCTGGACGGGAAAAGAAGAAAAGGGAAATTGGAATGGCAAGAAAAAGGGCTGAAAATAAAGATCACTAGGGTTCCCCGGGTTCGTGAAGCCCGTGTTTACCAAAGACAGTAAACCCCTAGGGAAAAGGAAAAGATCACTAGGGCACCTCGGGAGCGTGAAACCCGTACTCACCTAAAGAAGGTGAGCCCCCCTGAGGGGAATTTTTTGTTCAAATCGTGCAATTTTTACTCAGTTGCTATAGCAACGGTTTTCGAACAACTTTTTGCTAGTGGGCTCAAAAAATTGTTCCAAATAAAAGTTGCTTGAAATTCTAGCCAATAGGGTTATTCGGCACCCCACGTCATAAACAAGATGGCGGCTTCGGTGATGATGATGATTGTGAGTTTTAATGGCGCAAGGACCAATTTTGGACAAGCCGCGATGGCGGCTTCAGTTTCGTCTAACACATCAGATATGCTGTATAATATTTTAATGGTGTATAATATTTTAACGACGTATAATATTATAAACAGGATAATGCTCCATTTTTGTTTACGCCCATCAACTAAAGTGCAAAGGAAATAAAAGAAATAATTGTGGATGTTCGTTTTCCGAAGCAGAAAAATCGGTGAGTAATTTTTCACTGTGGAGATAGACCCCGGCTGACGTCAAAACATGTCGTTTTGTTTACAGCAACCCTTCCTTCAGCCAAAAATTGGACGAAAAGGTTGCATGGAAAATGTACGTGTGATACGGCCTTTAGTTAGACTCTTCATGGAATGAATGTATAATCTACCAGTATCGTTAGGTGTGCAGTGTTCAATATTCCTTGGTCACCCCTTCGGCTACAAACTTTCGGTACCGAAGGGAAGGATGACCCTTGGTGGTCTTAAATGCTCCTTGGGTTCAGTGTTATTTGAACTGGCCACCTTCGGGTTCGAAGTGCACGCCTTAGACTACTGAGACGAAAGAAATCCCTATTTGAGCTAGTCATTAAAGGTTTTTATTCCTCTTCTTTGCTGTTTTGCGACTTACAAAAAGAGGCACCGCTGTAAAAGTAATGATACAAATGATATATTCATTTGATTCCAAAGTCAAAACAATTAGACAAATAGCGTGAGACTTCAAAAGCGCGTCAGATCGCAACAGGGTCTGGCAATAAGATGATTCTACGTCGGATGTTGTCCTCAGGCAGATGGGACAACAAATCTTCAACAGCCATCTCCACATTATGCACGGAGTGACACAAAGATTTCTTGCGTTACAGCTGGTCCCACAAATACTCTATAAGAGACAAGTCTGGGAAATGGACCAGCCATAGAAGTGTCTGAAAATGCCATAGAAAGTCTTGAACTACTCATGCTGTGCGCGGAAGAGCATTATTTTACTGAAATGCCATTTAGGAAATGTCCCACGTGTTTTGAAGTCTACTATCAACATAGCTCCAGCCCTTAAGGCTTCACGTACGGTTAGGCTTTCCATCGTCGGCAATAACCTTCAGGATATTACGCATGCTGGTTAGGCAATGCGTTGAGCAGCATGTGTAGAGTACCTCAACACCTGTGTGCCTTTTTATCCCCTGTTTCCCTAAAACAAATCGGTATTCATCACTAAACACCCTATTTTCCAATTAGGATTAATCCATGTCCCTCTGGTTTTCCACCAATGTAGACAGAGTCGCCGATGTTACAGTTTATAAAGTCTGTTCACGGAAAATAGTGCTTGGGTAGCAGATTCTGTTTTGGAAACGATTTGTGGAACAACTTACAGTTGTTTTTCCTGTGATTGTATCATTGAACGAATCGCTGTGAGATCTACGTGCCGCTTGCTGCACGATCCTTTAATCCTTTCGTCTCGTCGTATTTCTAGTCGCTCCAGACTCGGTTCTACTTACATGAATATCATCTCAGGTCCTCTGCGTTCAATATATTCTGACGCTTCAATGGTTCAACTAGTGCAGTGTTTCTCAAACTGCGGGGCACGCCTAGCTAGGAGGCGTGTTATTCCTACCAGGGAGACGCGAGCTTGTTGAAAATTCGAAAATAAAAGATATAAAATAATTATTACCGCAAAATATGGCGTATAACGCACACTTTTAACACAAAAAAATAACATCGAAATTTACGGCTGCGCGTTATACGCCGGGTATAAAAATGATAGCTTCAAAAATAAAAAGAGAGACGTGCTTAAAAAAACATACTTCTACAAAGATCGGAATATTGTTTATTCAAAAGAAATGTCATACTTAATGAACTTATAGGACTGTTTTTCTAGAAATATACTATTTTTCAAAATTCTTGGATAATACGACGGAGAAATGACTTTAATTCATAATAGCCTTATTATTGTATATTGCAGGTTCCTTCGTAAAAAAGGGGGTGAGCGTTAAACAGCGAATGTACCCCAAAATTAAAAAAAATGCAGCTTGAAAGTATAGGTGCGCGTTATATACGCCAGATTTTACGTAAATTTACTGAAAGGAAGAAAAACAAAATACATTCTGGCATAATAAAAATGAAATTGATATAATATACTTATAAATGTATCAGTACTAAACATTGTTGCTGCCAATTAATCTATCGATACTTAATTTGAAACAAATATAATATTTACTAGTTCTTCCCATAGGTTTGTCATAAACAAAATCGCGTTTTCCTTTGACAGTCTTCTTGGGTTTCTTTGGGGCCCACATGGCAAATATTTCCAACGAAATCGAGAAGGAGAACATGTGTAGGCAAATTAGGAATTTTATATGTAGTAGAAGTTTAGCAATCGCGAGGTCTATGTCTATGCTTAGAAGTGATTGAGTAAAGCAGCGTTTCTCAAACTGTGGAACGCGCCCTCCGTGATAACCTTACAAGAGGGGGGGGGGGGTGCGAGCATATCAAAAAGTCGAAAATAAAAGATTAAAAACATTGCAAATTTACTGAATGGAATCAAGACAAAATACATTCTGACATAATAAAAGTAAAATACATTGATATAATCTATACTTATAAATGCATCTGTACTGTACAATGTATTTGATAATTAATTTATCAATACTTTGTTGAGAACAAGATTAATAATTACTACAGACTCCCATGGGCTTGTAATATACAAAATTATACACAAAATTTATTACCTATCTTGATAATTTGTACGATTAATAATTAGTCATATTGTAGCTTTAGTATCAAAGTACGCTATTTTTGAAATCCAATGTTATTGTATAGGGGGCGATGAAAATTATGATTGAAAATTGGGTCGCACGTATTGAAAGTTTGAGAAATACTGGAGTAAAAGATAGAAGAAATACCAAGTCCAAGATTTAACCGACCGGTACCTATATAATCAAGTTAAAGGTGGATCCGTGACCACAAGGATTAGAGAAAGATTGAAGCCACGTCAGTTAGGACCAACAAGGTAGCTGTTTACTTAGGATATAGCGGTAAGCACCTTTGATTAAACTATAAGGAAAGTGCGTGTATTAGTGAGATTAGAATTAAGCTGTAAAGTTAGATATAGCGGTCAATTACGCGATTAATTGGTAATACGAGTAGTGTCTTCTCTCATCCCAGATCTACTTACTTTGATTACTATTATTATTGTGTATTGTGATTAAGCTAAGATAATAAACAAATATTAAGATGATCGATTTGTGTGATTCTTCGTTATTCTCTACAGAAACCACGGGAGGGTGCCTCACAATACTTATCTTGATAGTTTGTACGATTTATAATTAAATTCGTATTGTAACTTTAGCGTCAAAGTACATTTTATTGCATTAATACATTACTAATGTATGTGGGGCAAAGAAAATTATTATTGAAAATAAGGTCGCAAACATTAAGAGTTTGAGAAGCAATGAACTAGTCGGTATTACGATGTGTCGATAATCTCTTACAACAGTGCTTTTCAAACTTTCAATGCTTGCGTGACCCAATATTTAATCATAATATTCATCACCCCCCCTCCATACAATAACAATAAATTGAATGCAATAAAACTGTACTATGACACTAAATCTACAACACGATTTTAACCTCTTAAGTGCGCAAGCGTATATAAACGTCTCGATGAGCCAGTGTGTTCATCGCCCTAGACGTATATATACGTCTTCTCACAAAACGATCTTTTCTGTGAACTGTGATCCACAAAATTATTCCAAAGGTTTTGGAATGCAATAAATGGACCTTGACAGTGTTTGCGAAGGATTTACTAATTTCAAAGGATTTGCTTATTTATTCCTTTTATACCCCCCTCTCAATACACCCCATACGCTCGCCTACGTGTTAAAAGGTGGCTTTGAGGCGCGAATCGGGCTTTTAAAGGGATTAATTATAAACCGTAAAAATAATCAAGTGTTAATTTTTCCACATAATTATTCATAGGACAAATCCATGGGCGCATTGGTAATTATTAAATTTGTTCTTAACATAGTATTGTTAAACTAATTATAAAATGCATTGCGCAGTATTGATATATTTTTAAGTGTATTATATCAGTATAAATGTATATTCTATTTGTTATCTGCCAGATAGTATTTTGTTTGCTTACTTCCAGTAAATTAATATTTTTTTTTAAAAAAATCTTTTGTTTCCGACCTTTCTCAATATGCTCGCGCCCCCTCGTAGGGTTATCACGCCCCTGTAGGGGGCGCGCCCCACAGTTGGAGAAACAGTCTTACAAAATAAGTATTGAGTATATATACAACCAAGAGAAGACAACTATAGATTAAACTGTTTGTTGAATCTATACATTTCTACTGAAGAGAATTCTTCAATGTAGAAGCTTTTACAAAATTCTTGCGCAGGGAACCAGGACATACTCGAAAGAATAAAGTGCCAAAAATAAAACTCTTTGTTTATGGGACATATATCTTTAAAAATTTCCAATAGAGCTTAGATTTTTTTGTGATCTTAATAAAAAGATATTTTAATCATTCTGTAGAAATATAAGAAAAATTTTTTAGTAGAATTTTTTTTTTTCTGTTTAATTTAAGATGGACATACTTTTTAAGATCTCATAATACATGCTTATGTTTAGGTACCATTTTAAAAAATGTACCTCTTAAATATGTAAAATATTTTTTGCACACATATAAAAAATACACAAAATATAGTGAACCTATTTCTTTAGCAAAATAATAAGACAATTTCTTAAAAAAGATATAAAAAAAAACCTTAGTAATTTTGAAAATTTATTTTTTTCCCTTTTTTACACATAAAAATATTTTTTTAAAAACTGTGTACAACTTCGACTAAAAGAAAACAGGTTCACTATATGCACATGTATCCGTTATAGAAGTATAAAAAATTTGGAACCACCACCATATAGTGCAATAGTTTATTCCAAAAGTGTACCTAAAAGCAAAAAATTACGCTTTGGAGAAAAAGGGAAAAGAACAAAACATTTGTAAACGCTTGTTTACCTGTTTGTCAATTACTTTTTTAATATTTAAAGGTACTTTATCAACACATATAAGTGTTATACATTTTTAGATTCAGAAAACAATACACTATCACTAAAATTGAAAAATCGATTTTTTGAATGTGTATGATGCCCTGGTTCCCTTAAAAAGGAGAGGAATGTTTGGTGCTTTTAAGCTTTTAATTAATAAGTAAGGATATTTCAAAGAAATGCAGCGCTATACATGCAATAGATGCTATGAAGCAATTATTATATTAAATTTCCAAGAGGTACTCTCCTCGGTATGTGTGTTTCGTCTTTGTCCCATTTCAAAAATGAAACCGTGGAAGTTTCCTCCGATTCCATTAGATCCGACGAACTCTGAGTACTTTCAAGAATTCCATGTCCACTGTCTTTGTCTATGTTGTATAATGTGCAAAAACTTTGCATCCAAATCTCTATGAAGGATACTCGTTCCATGACAAGTTTTTCAAGGGAAGGCTGATAAAGAAATATGTTGTGTGATGAGAAGTTTAGTTTATTATTTATTACAGGGAAAATAATTACTGCAGATTCCTATTTAAAAAAAGGAGAAAAATTTGTGATTCTATTTGGACAATTTCGTTTACAAATGTAAACTCAAAATAAATTGTGATATTTTATTTATATTTATTCAAGTTATTTGAATTCTCCATTCCAAAAGAAAGTTAATTTTTATTTTTGTTCTCATTGAACAAAAAAGGAACATACTTCATAGAAGTTACATATTTTTCAATTCCTACTATTAGTTCACTCTCTCCATATTATATATATATATATATATATATATATATATATATATATATATATATATATATATATATATAATGTTATGTTCAAATTTTCAATCGTTAATAAAATACTTTCTATTAATCCCTTCACGTTCAAATACATTTTTTTAAACATGTAGTGAATGGCACTTGATGTGAATACAGTTTTTTCAAATATAAACTCATTAGTTAAATTAAAAAATGATTAAATAGTAACAAACAAAAATAATAGTCCAACAGCATATATAGAAATGAAAATTGTTCGTTCTGTCCCGGTAGCGCAATGAATAGTGCGTTGGACTTCAAATCCCACCTGGAATGGCCTAATTTCTAGGAATGTGATTTCTTTTTTACTATACTATTTTAGTAGAATAACTTAACTCAGTGGCTAGACAACCCATGAGGACCAAGGTCTACCGTGCCCAACTCAGTATTCGCGACCTTGGGCCCTGAGGTGCATGAGCAGATGTTCTGATCAGGTAGTCAGTGTGACGCGAAACTCCCAGTGTTAAGTCTCCAAGCAAGCTTGGTACACATTATCGACCTACTGAAAAAAATAAAAGGCTGAGTCAACCTTTCCCATCCCGGGGAGGTGCAAAGTTATTAAAATAATTTAATGAATGAATAAATAGTAACAAACAATCAAATAAGTAGTCCAACATCCTATATAGAAAGAAAAGTGGAAAATGGCTTTCTACTTTATCATTTAATACTGTGATTCTGCCATACGTATATACATATTTATATTAATTGAAACTATTTAATAAAAAGTAACTAAAATTAAATTTTTCTTTGTTAACCTAAGTAGAAATGGACGTTTTTTTAAATATGACCTGTTGAAGCTAAGCTAACATTGAATATAATTAGATGGAAATAATAAGGCAATGGAAGGGATATTCCAAACTCAAAGCCTTTAAAGCAATATATTTTTATTAGTTTAAATAAATATGCCCGTAGCTAATAGAGATTAAATTTAAATAAAGTAAATATAAAAGTTTTATTATATAAAAATGAATTAACCGTTTACGAGTAAATAACACATAAAAAGTATATTTTTAATAGTCTTCAATTTCAAATAGTCTATTCTCTGATGGTATATATTTTTTATAAACAGGAAAAAAGTGTCAAATAGGAAAATTGAATGCAAATTGCGATGTACAATAATTTTTAGCTAGAACCAAACGATTACATAGTTATTGAAACAATTTTTTTTTAAAAAAGAAAATTGCTAATGTTTGTAGAATACCATGTAAAATTACGGACATTTCGAACGAATAGGTTTTTTCAATAGAAATAGATGAATTTATTTATATAATATTTATACACATCGTTAGTGTAATCAATAGGTATTGTAAACATTTCATCATATGACAATCACACACACACACATGTATAGATACTGGTTGCATTGACTTCTTGTGGCCACGTTAGTGGAGTGGTCAGGGCCACAAACTCGAAGCCGAGGTTATTGAGTCGCGGGTTGGAATTGTAGGGTAACTGAAGTTACACCGTGTAGAGCAGTGATACTCAGCCTGCGGCCTGCATGTGGCCCACCGGCCTTTTCTGAGTGGCTCGGTCATGGCCCATTGCACTAAAAAATTGAATTATTTAAGAACAATGACATTGCACAAAAAAAGTTCTAAGTCAATTCCTACTTTGAATGGATGAATAGAAAGTGTATTATTAACGATTGAAAATTTGAACAAGATATATATATAATGGCACTGTTTTTTTATATTATATTGAAAATTTTTGCTGTACGGGGAAGGTGGTACCATAAAGGGGCTTAACCCTTATTCCTGGTTCAAATTCAGCGACAGCTTTGGAAATCATAACAGGTCTCTATTTTAGTTCAAAGACTTTTTCTGTATCTTCAATTATGTTTCTTGGAATCCAATTTCTTTCTTCGTTGGCCTTGTAGGTTATACAACTTTCTCACTTAGTATTTTATTTTATTTTATTTTATTATACTATATATATATATATATATATATATATATATATATATATATAGGGAGAGAGTAAACTAATAGTAGGAATTGAAAAAAATAGCAAGATTTGTCTGCATTGTTGTAACAATGCACACTCGGTTTCAGTAGTTTGGCTGAAAAACTGGTTTTCGATGCTAACTTTCGTCATTGTTTTAAGTTACATTATTACAACAATGGAGACGAACATAAGTTGGCTTCAAAAACCGGTAATTAGTTTAATTTAATTAAATTAAATTAATAAATTAATATTTGAGAAAACTGCTTTAACATCAAGCGTCATCCACTACAAGTTTAAGGTATCCGAACACGTTGAAAATTACCGAATTCGGTCATGACACATATTTTTTGTTTTTTACTTTATTAAATAGAGCTATCTTTTGGTCTTACAAAACATACTTTGTTCCTTTTCTATGCTACATAGAGGCCAAGTTGCAATCAATTTTATAAAGTTAGAAAAACCGGAAGTGGGTCTTTGATCTACCAGAAGTGGACATTTAAATTACTCAAAATCTATTTTGGCGATCCAGATAACTCAAAATATTACATATGTACTTCTATAAATGTTTTTGAACCTCATATTTATGTTTTTTAAGAGAATGTACTAAAATATTTCCTATTGTGTGAATACTTTTTGAGTTATGGCTTGTTATTTAAATAATGGTCTCGTAAAGAATGTGACTTTTCTTATAATGTTTACTCAATAAGTTCTAAAATTTTCAAATTTCAGTAAAACATTAACATTTTAGTACATTCTCTAGATAAATGCACCTAATTTGTTTTAGTAATACTTTTACTAATATAAGTTTATTACTTTTTTCTCTAATTCCTTTGAAGTTTTACAAAAATATTGCTAAAATTTCATTTATAATTGTGATTTTCGGGAAATTTAGGCAATTTATTTTAAATATTGTTAAATATTAGTATTTATTAGTATTGAGTCATAAAAAGTATTTATAATGTTTAAATGTGCTATTTTGTCAAAAAGTAACCTGAACGTGTTCGGATACCTTAAAAAAATTTATTTGAAGTATTTCATCAACGCAATTGAAAATTTGAACAATATAAATATATAGAGACAGGGAGCTAATAGCAGGAATTGAAAAAAATATTAGTGGGAAATTCCATCAATCTAACAATCAAACCCATCAATTTTGCAATCGATTTACTTTTTTTTATAGTAGAGTGTAAACCAGAAACTTGGTTATAGATGAAAGGAAAACGAAACCCCATAACTAAGTGGTTTTAAAACTTTCGATCATCGCAACCCCCCTTTATGTATCAGCCTAAAATCGCGAACCCAAAAGATTTTGGACACCCTTCCCGACTGATTTATTCCCGGCTGAGTGATTTAAAAATTCCTCAATAATTCTCAGACTACCTCTGCTACTTTTGCAGACATTTTTAGTAATATTTTTTTTACCTTTTAAAAACAGTAAATATCTTTAAAAAATATTACGTGGCAATAATGGCTATGCAGTTTCAAAAAAACTGAAATAAGATTTTTGATCGAAATACATCTTCTAATGAAGTTCTTTTATTGAGGTCAATTTAGTGATATAGTATAGTGTGTGCCACATCTTTCAGATTTTGCAAAAGAGAGAAATTTAAATACTGCGCTTCTCAAACTGTGGGGCGCTGCCCCTTAGTGAGCGTGATAACTCTACGAGGAGGAAGGGGGGAGCGAGCATACTGAAAAGTCTAAAAAACAAAAGATTATTTAAAAAAATTACTAATTTACTGAAAGTAAACAAAATACACATTCTACATAATAAAACACACATTTACCCTGATATAATATACCTATAAATGTATTAAAAATGCACAACGTATTTGATAATTAATTTAACAATACTAAGTTTAGAACAAGTTTAATAATTACCAGTGGCCCCATGGGCTTGTTATATATAAAATTATATGCAAAAATTAACACTTGATAATTTGTTCGGTTTATAACTAGTCCTTTAAGATACGCAATTCACTCCCAATGCCCCCGGGCAACACTGTTAAGGATCCTTTGATTGCATTCCATAGCCTTCGGAATAATTTTATCAAGCACTGCTCAGAAAAGATCGGAAAGACGTATATATACTTCCGGAGAAAATAATGCTTTGGCTGAGTGAGACGTTTATATACGCCGGTGGCACTTAAGAAATTTAAGTCGTATTCTAACTTTAGCATCAAAGTATAGTATAACTGAATTCAATACATTGTTATTGTATGGAGGGGGGGGCACGATGGAAATTATGATTAAATATTGGGTCGTAAATATAGAAAGCTTGAGAAGCACTGTCTTAACATTAAATGACATCTTTTTTGCGGAGCCCTTAGAAAAACGCTGGGGACCCCCAATGGTCCTCGGACCATACTTTAAGAACCATTGCAATAACTCATTAAATGATAAATAAAAGAAATATTTTTGTGTGCGTTTTATAGAAAGGTTAATTTAGTATTAAAGTAAAAGCCTAAAAAATGAGTTTTAATATTTTGATTAATTTTGCTTTGTCCAATGTTGCTTTGGTCGTATAGTCCCCCCCCCCCTCATTATCCTCATGGTGCAGCCCACGTTTTGTTCTCGAAAATCGACAAAATCAAAAGAATGTTTTGGGCCGCGTAATGGAGCAGATACGAGAATGGTGGACTTTCGACCTTGGACCCTCCCCTAGAAAAATTCCTGTGTGCACCACTTGGACTAAATTCGTGATGGTCACATGATAAAGGCAACCACGTGTTTCCCATTGATTAAAAATTGACATACTAGTTGTTCAACTTGTAAAGTTTAGATAACATTTAAAATTTGATGATTGGGTAAAGAGTTCACGTGTTAAAATTCTTCAAAAAGTTTTCAAAATTAAAAAAAAGTACTTACATTATACGAATACTTTTAAATTAAGTGCACTTTGTTTAACTATGTGCATTATCATATCGTTGACAAATATGTACTTTCTAAAAGAAAGTTTCTGCAAGAAGCGAAAGTTGGCAACAGTGAAGCACATGAACTAATTGCCTGGAAACGCGTGATTACATTTATAATATAATTATGACGTCGCATTAATTATGAAGTGATTGGCCGAAAACACGTGGTTCAGGTATCATGTGACTATGACGTCACATGAATTTAGTCCATTACAATTAGTTTAATGTTTGTTTTGAATTCAATGGAAAACATGTGTTTGTTTTTATCATGTGGCTCCATGAATTTAGTCCATTGAAAACGTTTATTAACTGAATTATTAATTTAAATAACTACTTAGTACCTTCTTATTTTAAGAATATTTATAAATTACACTGAAATAATTGTAATATATTATTCATAAACGACGGATTTAATTTAATTACAAACTTTCAAAAAAAATCAATGTTGATTATTATTTATGTATATTAATTTAGATTACTATTTAAAAATTACACTTAAATAATTACAATGTATTATTCATAAAAATGGTGTAATTAATTTAATTACGAACTTTCAGAACAAAAAAAAATCGATGTTGATTATTATTTATTCAATGTTCAATCATAATTCTTTTAATGAGGATTTAATGTCGATTAATTCTAAATTGAGTTTTTATTGTAAAAAAGTCACTACAATTACTTATTCTTGGGATTTAACTTTTTCATAATTACTGTACTGTATACGAATAGCATGAATTTAAATCGAGATGAAAAATTAATTGTTTACTATTCTAAAACAGAAGTTTTGAAATGAAACATTCACGCATACGAAGTTAATAAAAATAATAAAATATTGTTACGAATTAGCAAAAGATAACAAACTGTAAAAAGGAATTCAATTTCTTAACCAAGCATCAACATATTCAGAATATGGAATAAATTAAGAGTAATTAATAACTTGAGAAAAATTCAAATATATATGTATCTCAAAAATATCAAGGATTACAAATTTTATCGAGAAAAGATCTGCCATCTTTTAAAAAAGCACACAAATTTTACAGAAGAATTAATGAAAAACAGTAAAAATTAAGTGGATTAAAAAACTCTTACCTCTGAGATAATTCTATGTAAAATATAAATGTGTTCGCGAATTTCGAAGTTATAGCAAAAATTTAACTATATATTCTTAACTCTAAAACTAACAGCACTACAACACTATAACCAAGCTTTAGCAAAATACTAAAGAAAGAAATTTTACAGATACAGGCTGAAAGTAAACTGGAGACTGGTCAAGCAAACATTCTATTGGATGAGAACGCTTCTTTTATTCTCTGGAATGTGCAAGTTCTCAGGGAAGTCTCAGAAATATCTAGAGAATTGAAGATAATCCTTCAGACCCTTAGAAAACGCGAAGCAATGTTTATCGCTATTATTAGATTAAGTTTTAATACAATATTTAAAATTTGATAGAAAAAAATGAATCTCGATTATTCCCAAATATTTTTTATTGTATCCAATAAATTCAAGCCGTTAAGAGCAAATAGTGTGAATTATAAAGGAACATAAATAATTTTTCTGTGTGCCTAGATAAAATTTTACGAATATGAATTTAATAGTTTTTTTATGGTTGACATTTCATAGTCAGTTAATCTTAGAAAGTATAACCCAGTAAATATTATTCAAAAAATATGAGTTACTTTTTGTACTCGTATTAGCTCTTGTCTTTAAGCACATAACAAGAAAAGAGTAAAAATATGTTTTAAGTAATATTCGGATCAGACCTTTCTTTTATGATAAAAATGGTTTCATAAACGGCAAAAAAAAAAAATGCTGGCGTGGCTAACATTTTGTGGTCTGAGCCGGGCACTTTGAAACTCATCGTGGTTAGAGGGGGCACATTCTGCCCCCTATTTTAGAACAGACTCGATTATCGAATTAGAAGGACAAATACATTTTTACGAATCAAATTTAATTATTTATATTAAACTGTTAAGATGTTACAGTGCGAATAAGTTTTAAACATAGCGAAATGTAATAAAAATAAAAACCTTTCAGAGAAATATTGAACAATTAATAGTAAGTAACAGTATAATGAAAGGTGTGAACGAATTTCAGAAATTTTGTGTAAAACTGTATTTTGCAGTCAAATAAATCTTAGAACAGGTGCAATTGCTATAAATTTAATTACTTTCATTTATGCAAATAAAGATAAATACTATAAGAGTAAAATATATAGCACAGATACAAGTAAATAAAAGAGAAAAATAAATACAAGAACATAAATACTAACCTTTATTATAAAAGCATAAATGTCATTTACCATTGGATTTAGTCTCACCTGGTTACAAAACTTAAAGATTTTAGACATTTTTCTAAATTGTTTGATGTTCCGAATTCTTTTAGGATATTTCAAATTCTTATCCAATGGTAAATAATATTTATGCCTTTCTGAACTTAATACGGTTACCACGAAAAACAATTAACTGTGTTGTTACTCATGCCACCTAATCGACAGTAACATCAGATCAAGGCCCACGAAATTCATTGTGGCAAGGGACTAGCTGTCATTAGCGTAGCTTTGAGCACCATGCAGTCAGTGACGGATCTATACGCGACCGTTCCACTAATCCTCTTGGGAAATATTTGGGCTATCAACTTGTGTTATTCACAACCAACCCTTCGGAAGGAGTAAATCGTAATATGCAAATTAAGTTTACTGTATATAGTCGAAGTTTTGTAGCAAGAATAGAGATTAGGGAGGAGGGGGGAAGCAAACCAGAAATCAGGTGAGATTGTTACTGACAGGTATCATTATTAAATTATTGTGAATAAATACTTATTAGGAGAAAGATTTAAGGTATCCGACTACATTCGTGGCGTGATTTTGCAAAAGTGTAAAAATGGATAATATTTATGATATTTAGTGTCACTTAGATTAGAAAATGTATATAAAATTTTTTTAAGAATATTATTACAATAAAAAATTATTTAAGTACAATATTTTGACAAAAAATGGACATAGAATGACCCATTTTCAAAATATTCTCTCTTTTTGTGAAAAATTCTTCTATTGTAATAACATTTTACCTGTATATAGCTCAGACCTCTGTACAGAGGTTCAACTAGAATTTTTAAAATATATAACTTCGAAGTGGGTTTATGCATGTTTTACAACGGCAGAGGGGAGAAATTTTAAGAAAAAAACGCCGATAATTATTTCAATTGGTTAAAACTCTGAAAATAATGAATAATTTTCAAAAAAAAAAAAAATAGCTCAGACTCTCTGGAAAAGTCTTTACTTTATGTAAGCAAAATGTTATTATTTTAGATGCATTTTTTTATAAAAGGAGAACATTTTGAAAAAAGGTTATTCTAAGTTAATTTTTTCCAATATATATTTTATTTAAATAGTTTTTGTCAAAATGCCATTAAAACAGTTTTATACATACACTAGCCGTTACCCACCCGCTTCACTGTTTATTTCCCGATGTTGTATATATGTATACTGTTTACATATATATTAATTATTGATATCTAGCATTAAGAATTCGATTGTATTAAAAATATATTTATAGCTGTTACACTCTCGCCCCTTGATATAAAAATAACATAAATTATAATATTTAATATTTCTATCTATTTATATCTAAAATAGAAGTAGAAAGATTTTTTTTCGCTCACTTAACCTAATAATCAAGTGGATTTCCACCAAAGCAACTTTCAGTGGATCTCTACTCCATAAAATAAACTTGCGTGCTAACTTTCAAGTCTAAATATAACAGCGAAAAAACGGAATTTTTATCATCAATACCTCGTTGACAGCATTCTTAGCAGATTCCAATTCAACAAAAGAGGCATGCAAACCAAATTTTATTATTATAGTCTTAGCAGTTCAAAAACAGGAATTTTGTCTATTAATACGCCCCAATATCTCTCCCCGCTTCCATCTGGAGTTGATTTCCGTAAAATCCATTCTTAGTGGAACTCTATTCGACTAAAGAAAAAAGTGCTGAACAAATTTCAAGTAAATGAGTTAAATACAAAAAACAGGAATTTTCTATAACACGCCTTAATCCCTCGCAACCCCTACTTCTTTGTGGGTCCATTTTCCCAAAAGTGTAAAAGGAACTTTATTCCATGAACGGAATATACCTTCTATTTTTCAGTGGTGGTTCTATTAGTTGAAAAGCGGAAATATTTATCTATTACGCCCCTTAAGGTATCCGACTACCCTTAAACCATGATTTTCAAAAATCGGCAAATTTTTATGACTTTATTTTATAGACCATTTTTATTAACTTAATAACAATACCAAGTACTTTTTATTTTCCCTATACTAGAACAAAACTACAAGCGTTTTAGTAAAAGCAAATGCCATAACTTTACACAAGATGTCAAACTTTAAAATGCGTTTTACTCGAAATGTGTTTTTCGAAAAACTCAAACGGGGACGCGATTGCTCAAAAAGTTTTGAAAATAATTTAGCTGAATTTTTTTGCTTATGTTCTGCATAACAGTAGAAGTGTTTTGATCTTCAGATTTATCAATCACTGTTTTTATTTCAAAATTTGCAGTTCTTTATGTGAATATAGTCAATGTTTTTTAAGCAATTTCGTATAATGACTTAGATAAAGTGCTCTAGTTTTTGTAAAAATTAAAAATATCTCTTATCGTGAAGGGGCACTTCAAACAGGAATAACAAAGTAACACATCAAAATTGAAAATTGTGTGGAATTTGTTCATAAAATCTTTGTACAGAGCGGGCCCCGTTTATGTAATTTTTGTACATTTTTTACTAGTTTTCCATTTTAATAATAATAATACTTTTCTTTTACCAATTTTAGGTTTTTTTCTTAAATGTATAAATAAATATAACAATCACAAAAAGATCTCCATACCTCCTTTTTTCAAAAAAGTTGTCGCAAGTAGTCGGATACCTTAATTCCCCTCAGTGACCCTTGGGGATCAATTTTCCCAAAACTATTTTGTAACGGATCTCTACACCATGAAAGGAATTCGCTTATCAAATTTCAAGACTGTACGTCTAATAGTTTAAAAATGGAAATAATTATCTATAATGCCCCTTAAGCCCCCGCAATGCCACTTAGGAAACAATTTTCACAAAGCCCATCTTATGACAGATCTTTACTCAGGGAATGGAATCTGCTTAATCAATTTCAAGATTTTACGTCTAATAGTTTAAAAAAGGAGTTAATTGCCTATATATAATACCCCTTAATTCTCTACAACGCCACTTGGGAGTCGATTTTCACAAAACCCATTCTGTAGGGAATCTGTACTCTATGAAAGGAATCCGCTAATGCAAATTTCAAGACTGTACGTCTAATAGTTTAAAAATGGAAAAAACTATGTATAACGCCCCTTGGAGCGCCCTCAACGCCCCTTGAGGTCGATTTTTTGTAAAAAATCATTATGTAGGGAATCTACTTTATGAAAGAAATCTGTGTACCAAGTTTTTTTCATGACTGTACATCTAATAGTTTAGTAATGGAAATAATTAAACGTCCCTTAAACCCCCGTAACGCCCTTTGGGGTTTGAACTTTGCAAAATACGTTATTAGCTGAGGTATACTCCATGAAGGGTTTGATTTGATTTTTGGTTTTATTGGCGCAAGAGCCGATTACTCCATGAAGGGAACCTACCTACAAAATTTCAAGTCTGTAGGTTTAATAGTTCCGGAGGTATCGTGATTAGTCAGTGAGTCAGTCAGTGAGTAAGTGAGTCGCTTTTCTCCTTTATATATATAGATTCTAATTTAAGTGACTCTAAATATTATGAAAATTATCGATTTATGCGCTTTTTTAAAATCACGGTTCCAAACGTAGTCGGATACCTTAAATTGACGATTGATCACTGAGATTAAATTAGCATTATATTAAATCGGATAATAGATGAGATCCTATATAAAGTTAAGATCGAGTTGGATAGTCTCCTAATCTTTCGTAACTTTCGTCGTTGTTCCATTTTCGCGGTTAGCACCGAGCCACACATACTCTTACCGTTATTAATTGAATTTGTGAGTGAGTGAGTGAGTGTAAAATTTAATGGCGCAAGGGCCAACTATGGCCAAGCAATTGAATTTGTGTCGTTATATTGTGTGATCAATAAAACAGATTGATTGGATCATGGCTAGTGTTTCTTCCCTACCTCCTACGTATCTAGGTGCCCAGAAAGAGGTGAAGCCCTCTTATAAGGTGACACTACAACTTTGCTCTGTTCCATCCTAATTTTGAGGAAGAACACCCTGGGGGTGGTCAGAGACCTTTCACCTCTCTTCCCCTTCCACTAACTTCACGAGAGGCAACTTGACGGCTGTTTAGAGTAACCTCATGCCGCAAAGGCATTATATATTTACAAACTTCCATGTCTTCTCCGAAATTCGAACCCAGGTCCTCGACACCGCAGTTAGCGTCACTAAACACTATGCCGGTTGGGCACCCAATATTAACTATAATATATACGTCATCCCCATGGCAAGCAAATTACTACTCGATAAAAATATCAAGTTAACCATATTATAATGCTATCGGCCATCTTGGGGAACATAAGCAGCTACTTGCTGCGTAGCTCTCCGATATCAAATGGGCTAAATTCAAGATGGTCACATGATAAAGGCAATCACGTGTTTCCCCATCGATTAAAAATTGACATACTAGTTGTCCAAATTATAAAGTTTAGATAATATTTAAAATTTGATGATTGGGTAAAGAGTTCACGTGTTAAAATTCTTTAAACAGTTTTCAAAATTAAAAAGAAAATTACATTATACGAATACTTTTAAATTAAGTGCATTTTGTTTAACTATGTGCATTATTATATCGTTGACAAATATGTACTTTCTAAAAGAAAGTTTCTGCCAAAAGCAAAAGTTGGCAACAGTGAAGCGCATGAACTGGAAACGCGTGATTATATTTATGATATAATTATGACGTCGCATTACTTTATGAACTGATTGGCTGAAAACACGTGACTCAGTTATCATGTAACTATGACGTCCCATGAATTTAGTCCATTTGCAACTTTTCTATCCTATATCTTTAAAATGACTTATTTTTATGGCACTATTTTCAAGAATTATGTTTTTCTTAACACTGAAAAAAAAATTGCGATAAGGCCAAACAGCGCACGCCGAATGTGTTTTGTGATCAAAATGCTGTAACATTTTTACTGGAATTCGATTTATTTTAAGAGCAAAACACGCTCTGACAAATAACACACTATTTATAAAAAAATTTTAATACTGAAAACATTTTTAATGAATGACATATGTACTATTATTCAAAGAAATTATGAAATCAATGGAATTGTTCCAGGCATTTGTAGAGAATATATGTATTATTTTGTAATATAATACATTACTGTTAAAATACATATTGCTCCGTATATTTATAAATCCAATATTTAGTTTATATTACTTCAAACTGTTAGAGAGTTTTCAATGAAAAAATGTGTTAATTTTCCTTAATCAAATGTTTTTTTTTCCTTTTATTTTGTTAGTGTGAAACAGCAAGCATAGATATTTCTTGTAAATTCATCGCGATGCACATTGAAAAAATTATAAAAATAGAGTCAATAAAAATTAATTTCAATTCAGTCCAAAAGAATTTTTTTAAATATTTCAGTAAGCCCAGCGGCAGTGCATCATGCTTCCCCACCATTGGTTCGAGGCTCAAATTCCAGGCTGTGCAAGGTTGACTCAACCTTTCAACCTTTCAGTGGGTCGATAAATGAGTACCAAGCTTGCTTGGGAACTTAACAATAGGGTTTTCGCTTCAGACTGACCACCTGATTGGAACATCTGCTCATACACCTCAGGGCCCAAGGTTACGTATACTGATATGGGCTCAGTAGGCTTTGGCCCTCATGGGCTGTTGCACCACTATGTTAAGTTAAAATATTTTAATTCCAATATTTCAGTATTTTTTTAGAAAATTGGATATTTATAATTCAATGTAAGATATTTTTTAAATGCATTGAAAAGTTTCTGACACCAGCGAAAAATTCGGAAGGACAATTACTTATATAATTATTAGAATTCGTAGTGATGTCAAAAAAATGTTGAAATAGAATCTCTGCTAAGCAAATAACCAAGACTAAAAATAATAAAACATAAATTTACAAAGCATTTTTTAAATTAATCATAAACCTTTAAAAAATGTTTTATCTCTAAAATTATACAAAACAACCATAATATTCTTTATTATTTAGTTTCAAACAATACATATATAAAAATATTACGGATTTTCTATTTTAATATACAGTCGAACCTCTATTTAACGAAGTCACTAAAGCTCAGAAAAAAGTTTGTTATATGGAAAATTCGCTATGCAAATGCTCATTTTTAAATTTTTTTGTATAAACCACATAAAAAATATTTTAAATTCTTAAACACTATGTATTAAGAAGTAATTATTCACACATTTTTGTAAATTAATATAAATTTATTTTATATATCTTACCTATGAAAAAAAAAAGAAAAATAAAGAAGGAAAGAAAACCTCAAAGGAAAGTTTCTTGAGGACTTTATCCACTTCCTGAAGAATTAAATATTTTCTTTGATGCTCAAGCACATACGTTTCGCAATTTTAGAACTTCTGGAAATGAATTTACCAGTATGGCTGATCAACACTATAAATGAACAGAGACTAGTTAAATAACGCAAGACAACTCCACTGAGAGTGAAAGGAGATATCCCAGATGTGTTTAGGGAACTGGACAATGGGGGTTAAATGTTGCACTTCTTGGATGTAACGCCCAGAATTCTATTGCTCTCGGTGAGTTAGACACTTAGTAAAACCAGTTCAAGGTTTATGACCACCATAAAATGTGTTAAAAGAGAGAATAATCTGAAATGTTAAAAAATACTTCAAAAATAGGGAAAAAAATTGAATCGAATGAAAAATTGAGAAAAAGTTCGTTATATAGAAAATGCACTTTGCTATTGGGAGGTTATTTTACGGAGAAAATCGGGAAATGATCTTGGTTCCAGGTTGATTGAATGTTAATTTTAATGGCGCTAGGGCCAACATTGGCCAAGCTGCGCCAAACACTTGTTAAAAGAAAAAGAAAAAAAATATATAAAAGTATATGCACACATTATATTATGCATGCAATCTTGGTTCCAGGAAAGTTTGCTACACAGAAAAATTCACAATATAGAGTTTATTTAGACTATCATTTATTCATTGATGATTGAATCTTTGTTTGTTTGTTAAATTTGTATTAACCATGAGCGATTTCGCTTTATGTGTGTGGTTGTAACTTAATCTTTTAGTAACCAATTTGGAAATTAGTCGCCAAATCTAGAAAAAGTATGTGAAATTAATCGCCAAATCCGGAAATTTGAAAATCGTTAATCCTGATGATCCTAATCAGGACAATAGAACAAATTTATTAAATTATCGTATTGTATTAGTCCTTCACAAGTGCGCAAAATTTCATATATATATATATATATATATATATATATATATATATATATATATATATATATATATATATATATATAATCTGATCTTTTAAAGTGGGTAAAAATCGAGTTCGAAGATTCCATTACATACAGGTGAGCTAATAAAAGCGTGTTAAAAATTTCCGCCCCAGTAGTACCACGACAGCTTTATTATAGAGTCTAGTATTTACTATAATAAATAAAATTTACTTTGGTTGTTTGTTCATACACATAAAAGTCATTTCAATATTTTTTTTATGAACTCTTTAACACAGTGATTGTCAAACTTTTTTTTTAAGTTTTGGTACACTTTTAAAAATTTCAAAATCTGGGGGGCCCACTGACAATAGAATAAGTTTAAAAGAATTTTCTTAATAATCATCTATCCTCGAAAGGAAAAGTTATATGCACCACGACTACCCCTAGTTTGTTTTCTATAAAAACGGCCGAATTATGTTCCGGGTTTTATTTTATTTTTTCTCTCAGTATAATAAATAATTTTAAAAAAAAATTGGCGGCACACACTTCAAAAATTTGGTGGCACATCGAAGTGCAGTAGAACAGTGGTTAAGAATCACTTCCTCAGTATGTCACAAATCACTGAATGTGTTTTTCTCACTGCAATTGGAGTTTTAAACTTATTGTTATCCATTCATGAGTGTACCCGAATTTATGTAAAAAGAATAATGAAACCTGCAGGAAATCACTTCAAATGTCTTTCCATAGCAGCATCTTAACTAATTCATTCCTTTACAGATTTAGAGCAAAATCAAATGTTTTTTTTTTGACAAAAGTAACAAACTATCTAAAGGCAGTTTATCCCTTTATCTACCGACGGTACTTATGAGTACCTCTCACTTTAAAATTACATAGAATAACACTTTTTATACAAATACTCTGGCAATACTTAGCATTAATATTCTTTTAAGTTCACTCTTCTAAGATATATAGCAGAACTGGTTCAATGATGAGTATTTTAATGGGGAAGGCGAATAGTTTTATAGCAGAAGTTGCGTTTTCAGCTGTCATTTTGATCAGATTGCGCAGATGGTCATCTTTGTTCCAAAAAGTAGTTCATGTTAAAAGATAAGTGTCTTATTTTTTTATATGTTAAGGAAGACCTTAGAAAACAATTTGACTGTTTATTTTAAGTGAGCAGTGTACATAATGAATTTTACTGTTGAATAACTTTGTGGTTCTTATAAGTACCGACAGCTCACTGGGTGATGGAGCAACAGTTTTTTTTCTTTCGTCCGCGTGGCTTATTGTTATTTTATGTTTAATTGTAGAGTTATCGACATAGTGCAATAGACTTAAGCTTAAAGAAATGCCAAAAAGAAAAAAATAAAGCATAACTTATTTATTTTACTTTTTTATTGTTTTATTTTAACGTTTTCAAAAAAATTTGAACTTTGAATCTGAGCTTGTTTTTTTTGCCACATATAATTAAATGAAATCTATTCATATTTAAAAAATTCACAACATTTTAATTCCTTTACC
Source organism: Trichonephila clavipes (assembly GCA_019973935.1). Classification (NCBI taxonomy): domain Eukaryota; kingdom Metazoa; phylum Arthropoda; class Arachnida; order Araneae; family Nephilidae; genus Trichonephila; species Trichonephila clavipes. Next base: position 1,480 of record BMAU01000666.1, on the reverse strand, counting down.
TGTAACTAAGATTTAACAATAATAGGAGATTTTAAAGGTATTATTATTATTATTATTATTTCCTTTTCTTAGAATATCTGGAAAAAAGAAACTCTTTCTTCAAGAGGCTTTGGATTTATTACAGAACCTACTATCTAAAATCATTGATGTACTAACAGATGATTTTTCAGATGAAAAAGTCTCAGCAAATTATCTGTTGGAATTTTCGTCAGATTCTTAGGATGACACGATCAAGAGACTAAACTCAAGGTGCAGTAGTAATCTTTAAAGATTAATATTTTGTGCTGTAAAATGTTAGTGTTTTCTGGTTATTAAGCATACTTTGAGTTAAAAATGCATTAAAAAATCATTCGGACTTTTCGTGTTATGAGAATATTTGAGACCTTTGTGGACTGACGGTACTTTAAAGTACCATTTTAATTAATTAGCTCTCCCAAAGTTAAGTATTTTATTTATGTATTTCCCTTAATTTTCAATACAGGGATTCAAAAAAAATATTGCATGATAAAATTTACAGTAAATCATAATGAGGTAGATAAAGGGTTTAGAAGCATTGAAATATATATTAAAGAAAAAAATTCTTAATAATAATATATTATCTAAACTACTAAAATTTTAACAAACTTGACTGCTCGTTGTTTGTAGTGACGCTTTTTATGTAATCTGGAAATCAATTTGCAATTTTTTTTTGAATTATTGTGTTGTCTAAATGTGTGAATCTTGTTTTCCTTTCCACAAAAAAATTCAATTGATTTTGTAATTATCTTTATATAATGTACCTCTGCGCAGTATCTCAATCTACTTTAAATATTATTTTGTGATGCATTCATCTATGAGGGAGTGAGATAGGACTCTCAAAAGCCCCTTATAGTTTTAAGGGGGCCATGAGTGAAAAAGTTTGAAGGCCATTGTTGTGTATAAAAGGAGAAAAATAAAGAGCTACTAATAAAAAAAATCACTAGAACAGAAAAAGTATGCATTCCGAATTTGTAAAAATGTTTCTTAATATTATAAAAATAGAACCTTTATGTAATTCTCAAAGCTTGCAGGTTTCTTCTCTACTTAAAGTTGATTTAAAATTCAAATGAAACAAACCGCCTTTTCCTTATCAAGTTCTGAACACGAGTGGATAATTTTTGAGCAATCTCACAACCAATCACGTAAGGAGTTTCAGGTGTTACACACGAGTGGAAAAGAGTACGGCCACACACACACATATACATCTTTATCACAAGGAACGGCTCTCCGAGGCAACCCTTCAGAGCGAGAACAGATTCTGACGGAGCAGGTTCTATGCGTCATTCTCTTGTTCCCCCCCTCAACTTTAGTCAGCGTTTCTCAAACTGTGGGGAGCGCCCTCGGGCGTGATAACTGTGCGTGAGTGCGGGGGTCGGTGCGAGCGTGTAAAGTAAAATATTATTTAAAGATATTTTTAATTTACTGAAAAGAAGCAAGGGATCATTTATTATTTTAGAGAAAA